>VUQR01017966.1:10320-22960 GCA_015108515.1 Hemichromis elongatus | reverse complement strand
TAACAAAGACGGATGTAGTTCTATAATTAAGTTTAAGCTGCCGGGAAGCGATTTTGGACAAACGATGGCCGGGAAAGCAGAGCACATCCACACAATAGTGAGGAAAGCAGGAAAGGACGTTTTTTCATTACTCCGTGATGCACACTATCATGTCAAGTGCTTATTGGTTCTTTTCCCCCTAACAGCCGTGGGTCATGTGATCCTACTGCAGATAAACACTTTTACGCAGTCTTACCTTGTTGGCTTTTTGCCATAAATCTAAAACAGAAACAATTTAAAGGAGCGAGCAGCAGCTCGCCACGCGGCAGTCACGCGGTTTGATTCTGCAGCAAACAACTTCAAATGAATTTTCACATCTGAAATCAAAACCCGTTTGGAAACGATGCGTCGCTGGGGTTCCTGTCAGTAACGGGTTCTTGTGCTCCCCCCTCCAGAGTAAAGATGTTGGGATCCGGACTGTGGTGATGCTGGATGAACAAGGAGGTAACCAGTTCTACTCCGCTTACATGTAAAGTCTCGTCTTGACCATAAAATGTGAAATTTGCCATTTTTTCTTTGCAGAAATTTGTTTTTATTCTTAAATTTACCATCGTTTCAAGTTTTGAAGCCTTGAGTTTTTCATGTAAATCTTTTGTTTTCGTGTGAATTTGCTGGTCCCTGATTTGAGCTTTTGATTTCCAAGGATTGCCAGTACACATTGTGTAAACTTGCCCATCTCTGTATTGATCTCTGCTCCTGCGGTGGCAACACCATAAAACTCCTGTTGTAACAGAGCAGTTGGAGCGTATTGAGGAGGGTATGGACTCCATCAACAGGGACATGAGAGAGGCAGAGAAGAATCTGACAGACATGGCCCAGTGCTGTGGCCTCTGTGTCTGGCCGCTCAGGAAGTAGGTCTGCTTTCCGGGAATCTGCACCTTTATCCAAACAGGACCCTAAAAAACCCCCATACTGGTGCCCAGTTCCATTAAATGCATTAGACTGTTTATCAAATGTGACTAGATTATCAGACTCCTTCAGGAACAGTAATCATAATCAGCCAATCATCATCATCATCATCAGGGGCTTAAATCACTCAGTAAGCCATCTTTGTGTGAATCATGTCACTCTGCTCGTTTCCTTTTGCCTAAAAATTAGACACAAAGTTTCAAGACACAAGAAGGATTCTGCGTGTCAAAAGACAGAAAAAAATGTTTCTGCATGTTTTTACTGATAAATGTTCAAGATCTGAGTGATATCTATGAACAAACTATTGGGTAAAAGCCTTCAGGTGTAAATACCTACACGTGCTTGGTGATTGTGAAGCAGAGATTCAGAAAACTCTCATTTATAAACAAATGCCGATAAAAATGAACTCGACAACTCTGTTTTATTACTATAATCTAGTAATAACGGATAAACTCTGCATCTGTTGGTAACGGTAACAATGAAGTGTGTCTAACGTTGACTCATTTGGAGAAAAGAACCTAAATTTGCATTTAGAAGACACATTTGTATAAACGTTCCTTAAACTCGTCTTTAAAAGAAGCACAGATGCAGAAACATCCTACATACGTCACAGCCTGAGAGAAGGAACCAGAATGGAAGTGGGCACCGAGGTCGAAGGTCGTCGGCTCATGAGTTTGCACAGTTTGGTCCGGTGTGCTGTTAGCAGTTAGCGCAGCGTGGTGTTTCGCTTCTCAGTTCCTTCCCGTTAGTTCCTGGTGGCTGGTTTTTCAGCTCATTTGTGATTTGTGATTTTTTTTTTCTCTTTTTTTGTTTGTATTCCACCTCCCTCCTGCGCGCTTCTCCCTCCATTCTTCCCGTTACTTTCCACCTTCCTCTTATCCCACCGAATCTCTCCTGCTTTCTTTCACCTTTGCTCTTCCTTCCTCCCTTCATCCTGCGCTGCTGCATCCTCTCATAGAGCAGTTGGAGCGAATAGAGGAGGGCTTGGATCAGATCAACTCTGATATGAAGGAGGCAGAGAAAAACCTGACTGACCTGGGCAAGTGCTGTGGTCTCTGCTCCTGTGATAAGTAGGTGGAGGTGTGTGTGGCGTGTGTGTGAGCGTGTGTTTGTCTGTAAATAGTCTGAGGTACGTATACGAGATGTAGTCATCAACTTATGGGAATGTATTTGTAAAAAAAACAGAACTATACCTGAATCCCATCCCGGGGCCACGTTACTGCGGCAGCTTCACCACAAACCTCACAGTTATACAAAAAGCACTTTTCCACCATCTCAGCTGATCCATCAGCTGCGTCCTGTTATTATAATATTTTATAAAACATTCATAGAGTTGAATTCATCCATACTGCAACATTCCTGCACCATCACAATCAGCAGCCATCATATTCACCAGTTTTTTTCTTGCGTTTTCACATCCGTGGCTGGGTGTTCCTCTGAAGGAAACCACTCTGAGTGGAGACCCCAAACGTACCGATCAGGATGAGCCGAGGTGATACCAGTGAGCACTGGAGGTAAAACAGAAGTTTCCAGTAAGAGGCTTTAACATACAGCGTGATGCTGACAACGAGCCAATAGTCTCCTGAGAGTTAAACACGAGAAAAGTCTTCAGATTTGGTTCGTTAGTTGCTTTTAGCTTTTGCTGCCGGCTTGCTTTGCTGCTCCGACTTTGGCTAGACTAGTCCAGCGCCATGTTTGTCATGTTTTATGGTATAAATGGACCCTTGGTGTACCCGTACTGTAGCTGCAGGGCAGTATGGGTACGCTGTGGTTCTCACGTTTCACTTTTAAAAGGCATAACTCAAGAAACTTGACGTCCATGTGGTCATTGTCTCTTTTTCTGACAGACTAAAGGCTTTTGAGGAGAGTGGGGCATACAAGGCAGTTTGGGGCGGAGCCTCAAACCAGGATGGCATTGTATCCAATCAGCCGCCACCGTCTCGGGTCGTGGATGAGAGAGAGCAGATGATTATGAGTGGAGGATACATACGAAGGTAGGAAGAGAGTGATACATGGAGTTTAGTGGAGTGTGTTATTGTGTGAGCTGAGAGACGGCAGCTGCATACACAGTGTGTGTGTGTGTGTGTGTGTGTTTGCTATTCTTTACAGCAGACTGACATCTGATACAGCCGTCACACACATGCAGCTGGTCAAACACAGACACAAAAACTTGCACACATCTTTGCAGCGTTGATGTTTTGCTGTTTTATTCCTGCCCGTGTCAGAGTGACCAACGACGCGCGCGAGGACGAGATGGAGGAGAACCTGGCTCACGTGGGCAGCATCGTCGGGAATCTGAAGAGCATGGCCCTGGACATTGGCAACGAGCTGGAAACGCAGAATTCCCAGATCGGACGCATACAGTCCAAGGTACCGCTGTCCTGTTCTGCATGTAGGAGAACTCAGTGTGCAGCAATCAAATAAAATTCATTTGACATTGTAACAATTTAAGAGCGCCGGTTTAGCTCACTGGGATGAATCTGACCTGCAGCCCTTTGCTGCATGTCTTCCCCTCTTCTTTCCAGTCACTCTTCACTGTATGTCTCAAATAAAGCCACAAAAAAGAAATAAAAAAATGACATTGTAACCATGTATGAACATTATGAGGAAAATGTACATGTAGCCAAAATAGTCAATGATTACTTTTAAAAGACTCCTAAAGCATCTTGTAGTAAGCTCAGGGAAGGATTTGGAAGTGTAGAGAAAGCTTTTAACACACACCAGGTCAGTGTTTGAGGTGGATTTGGTTTGAGCCACATGCTGAAACGCTGTAGACCGGGGAAACTGTGTAAACACAGCCACACCCTAGAACGTGCCACCAAACCTCAGGCTCCTGTGTCTGCTTAGGCTTCCAGTTCTCCAAACTCTGTTAGAGAACAGAGCTCATGTAAAAGACAGCGTGATGAAGACAATAAGCTCTAACCATGGTAGAATCAACATCAAACAAAAGGGCCAATAGACAGCTGCTCGAGACTATACTTGAATAAGAGCAATGTAAAAAAGGTTCACAGGTTCTTATGCAGGAGGGCAGACTGTGTAGAGGCAACGAGTGATGCTCTCTGTGATATGGAGGCAGTTATAACAGACCTGAGCAGACATAAGCAGGAGTTTGCTAAAAGTCAAGCAGCTGAACCATGTAAAATAGAGAGTGAGAGTGGAATTAGGCAGCCTTAAACACAGAGTAGACCAGCTGAGAGGTCCAGATCAGCTAGTCAGACGAAAGATGGCGTTCCGTGAGTTTCAGACTGTAGTAAGCAGAGTAAAGGGGGATTGTTGCAGTTCATCTCAGGCTTGTTGTGCCTGGAAAGGGAGCTGAATGAAATCAATAATGTGACTTTTGACCTGACAGTAGTAGGTGCTCTACCCTTTGAGTCAGAGATGAAAGCTGGACAGGAACAGCTAAGATTTCTTATCTATGAATAGCTCCTTCTGACGAGGTGTTTGACTGTATTCACCCTACTGTGTTGGTTGACTGTAGACTTGCCTAGCCTGCTTTGGAAGGCCTTTGTTTGATTAGCCCGTGCAATTAGGCAAACCTGAAAGTGAAAGAGAGATGGAGACCACAGCTGCTGTGCCTGCCTGCCACATTCTTGTTAACACTTCCTTGTTTTTTCTTTTTCCCATCCTCTGCAGGCTAATCTCAACGTAACCCGCATCAGCGCTGCCAACCAGAAGGCTACCAACCTCATGAAATGATAGAAGTGCTCTTCCAGTCTTTTTCTATTAAACTGTGCTTTTGCGTGCTGTGCCAATATGCTGACTGTGTTATTTTAAACCTCCCATTACTCACTTTTGACAATGAAATGTCCTGTAAAACTCTTTTAGTGGCCCTAAGTCCATTATTTTTAGTGGTGGGTTTAAAGTGGAGCTCGTTTATTCCGTAAACCGTATTTTAACATTCCTGTTCGCCTCCCGAATGTCCTAATAGGAAGTCGTAGTTTTGTTTATTTGTATAAAATGTGACCTGTGATTATTATAAGTCAGTTTGCAATGCAATGTACGCTCTGTATTACCCCTCGGCATGGCCTCCTTTAGCTTTTGGGAACCTTTAATGGTCCCTGTGGGGAAAAGTGGGTCACTGCAGCAGCAGCACCATCACCGCCAGCAGTAGCAGCAGAGAGCACAATCACACAAATACGTCAATTTGTGTGAAGAGCGGCTGTCCCTGCTGTGGTGTTGTGAATCATGAGCCCATAAGTCGCCTTTTCCATTTCCCGGACAGACATGGGGAATAACGGCATCTGTGCACCAAAATATTCTGGAAAGCAACCAGTCCAGGCCCAAATGACATAATCCTCCTCTTCCACTTTCTCCAAAATCTGCCACTGTGGATGAAACACGTGTGTGACGGCGCCCTCTGTCGGCCCAGTCGGGTATTGCCCAAAAGAAGGAAATACGTATTTCCCCACAATGGAGGATCTCTGGCGACACCAAGCGGACGCACGCGGAACAAGCATTCTTCCCGGCCTCTCCCATCTCCCTTCTGTCTCCATGTTGATATAAAATGGTGGTGACACCAAGTGACGTTGTTGTTGATTTTGTGACCGTGTCCCTCAGTCGTGCATGTCAACGGTTTTCTGACAATGCCAAAAGTCACCATATCGGTAATGATTTGTACTTGATGTCTGTGTTTGTAATGTTAGCCAATCAGGAAGATCTTTAAGTAAACTATGCTGTACTTTTATTAGCCGCTAGGTTTGAAGTCGTCCATTGGGTAATTTGTGGGTTTAGAAACTGTTGCCTATTTCATTACGTACTGATGAGTAATATAGTACAAAACATAGAAGTGTAGATGATGCTGACCTTTGTTGACCTAAAAAGGCCTTCATGTGCGTAACTACTACAGCTGATGATCACCTGTGTGTGTTTGACACGATAAAATGTTCAAATATGAACGTAATGAATAAAAAAAAATGTGCGCAGGAATATGGCGTACGTGTCTTTGGGACTAATTAATTATGAGAGGCGGGAGGAGGGGCTGTGAGGGTGATGGTGCTCATTAAATATTCACCGTGTGATTGAACGTGCACACTTCGTGAGTTTGGTGACGGATGTGTTGGGAATGGGAGTGACTGGTGCATACCGCGTCTGCGGCACATGGGGGCGCGCAGCGGCCTGAAAATGTTGCGCGTTCGAGGAAGAAGAAGGAAAAAAAAAAAACACGCGCTGCGCGAATAGAGTCTGCGCAATTCGCTTGTTCTCGTCACTCCGAACTTTCGGGAGAACCACGAAGGAAGGAGGGGAGAACAGCGCCATTTGCCTGGTAATTATTTACTGCATACGCGGCCTTTAAAAATAACACTGCACGTCACGCGGAATCCGCAATAACAGCCCGCACGGGCGGCATTTTCGCGCAAAGCGTGTGGACGTGCTAAAGTGCGAAATTAAAGCGTAGCGCCGGAGCTACCAGGCGTCTCCTCCAGCTCGGACACCGAGAGTTGGGGCGCAAAGACACCGAACAGCTCCGCGTGTAATGTCCGCGATCATCCCGCTCGTGGTTATGGAAATTCGCAGGATTCGCACGTCTCGTCGTTTTCACGCAGCGGCGGTTCAGCCCCGCGAAGCTAACGGACGCGGAGGAGTCGGGTGGGCAGCTCCCCGTGTGAACCATCAGGCACGAGCTCAACAAAGACACAGCACGGTCGCAGCTGATTGGTTCCCGTGGACCACGTGGCCCGGTAGAACGCAATGTTTATCAGGTTTTTAATGAGATCTAGAACGTTATTACGCTCTCGTGCATGTTTACAGCCAGCCAATCAGCGCCGGTTCGAACTCGGTGCCGTAAACAGAATTCAACAGCTTAACCAAAAGAAACAAAATAACTAAAAAGCATTTTAGAAGGATGATTGCACTGACATGGTTACCTACTTTGTAACTACTTGATGTATGTATTCACACACATACGTGTGTAAGTAGAGGGAGTTTATACACGTGTGTGTGTTTAGGTAATGAACACAGTCTCCTCAGAAAGCAGAAAAAGAATTTGTCAAAGACACGACAACAGTCAGCACTCAGTGTTCGTGTATGTAAGGGTCCGGCCAGGAGGGGGCAGTATAGGGACACAAGCTGAAGGAAACGCGAGATGTTCTCATCCAGCTTGAAACCGGCCCCCCCTCTAACACTGCAGGTGGTTTTCCTAAAATCTGCAATTTTCATGTCCGTTTATGGTTTAGTCAACCTGAAACCAGTAGACTGTCTGATACACGTGAAGCCCTTTTTGTCTGTGTTGCAAATTAAAATAAAGTTTTCACAACATACGATCCAGTTCTCAGAAATGTCCTCTGAAAGTAGGAGACGGCTGCACAGCTGTGGCTCAGGTGATAACATCTGTATAGTCTATTTTTATGTGACTTAATTGGTGTCACTAAATTTGAATGATAGTTTTTTTGACTTTTGAGCACGTAACATTGTTACCTTTAAATTGTGAGCGGCGGGTACATTTAAAAGTGCCAGCGGATAACTGGACATGCCATCTACGTGGATCAGTTTGTCGTGCTGGGACTACAAAATTGGTCCAGTGAATGAAACTTTTGTTATTTTTGCTGAAGAAATTGAATTGTGTCACAGAGTTAAAAGAAACAAGATCTGAGATTCGGGGGAAAAAATGTAAACGCAAAGCGCGACCCGATGGCACGTACGGTTCACTGGACCAGCCGCAAAAGAAGATCAAAACTTCACAATGCTTCACGTTTGACAGACGTCATCATCTGTCTCTCACCGTTTTGCTTCCACCGTGATAAAGTCCCACTTCTGCACAGCTCTCTCTCTCTCTGTACTCAGAAACCAGCTTACCATCACAAATGTTTGTTTTCTGCATTCTTTGCTTGCTTACTACGCACCAGTCTACCGTTGTGTACAGTGTTGTCAGTCACACATGACCTCTGACATGAAAACCTAATGTCTGCTGTTCAGTACTGAAGACATTTAAACCCAATTACAAAACTTTCATCTTTGTCTCCAATCAGATCTCTCTAACTTGGCCCTGCTTCACCTCAGCAGCATCAGGTCATGTTCATGTTCATAATGTTGATTCAGTTTTTGTTCTACTCCTTTAAATCAAAACGGCTGTTTTTGAAACAAATAACAGACAACAGAAAGCCACAGAGTGAGCAGCAGGCGTACCGTCGCCTCGAAACCCTCCATACTTGTGTTTGTGTCACATAAAAATAACGTCACAAGTTTTGCGGCCGCGACGACGACCACGTGCATATTTAGGCCGTACTCATTTTTTATGTAATTGGACCCAAACCGATTAATCGAGTCGGCGGAAAAGTGGGAATGAGTCATGGAGTCCATCCTACCCAGGCCTGCGTCACAGCACAGGAAAAATCTAAGTCAGGAAGCACCACGTCTAGCTGATTAGCAATGACGAAACTTTCAGAATAAGAGCGAGGGTTGGGAGACTGTTTAGTGGAACTGGATGAATTCTCACGTTAGTCAAACTGTAGTCGTGCATTCATCCTGAACTCTGGAGAAAAATGGATGTAAAGTTATTTTGTGTAAAATTAAAAGATGCAAACTTGAGATTGATCTGCACAAAAGCTTACGAAGAACGTATTTAGAGCAATAATAAGTAATAGTTTGACTTCTGAGTGACTTTTGTGGTGTGCTTATGAAGCAGATTATTTCTGCCTGCTTATAATTCATTTTGTCACAGTGTGTGCTCTCGTCCTGCTCTCTCACTTTTTCCTTCATATTTCTTTTCTTTCATGGTTTTTTTTGCTTCTTGTTTTTTTCGCAGGTCCTGTGCAGTCAGCCAGGCGTGTGTAGTCCCGACTGGCACCTGGATCAGGATTGGCTAGTCGTGGAGGGCGGCGAATTTGGACTCGGTCTCTGTTTTAGTGGGCTGTCCGAGGCAGCGGCGGAGCCATGTCAGCCACGTGGCGTGAGGATGATGAGGAGCTGAGGGTGGGAGGAGTAAAAGGAGCATTGAAAGCCAAACCCAGGTTCTCCTTCACTGAGGTCAAGCTGCTGCTGGAGGCGGTGAAGAGGAACAGATACATCATCCTCAGTGAGTAGGAAGAGAAAAAGGAGATCATTATTTCTTTTCTATTTAGGAGAAAAGTCTAAGAGCGTCTGTTTGTAATAAAACGCGTGCCACTGAGGCCACTCTGCTACGTGGAGTGAATTCGGGGACAGTGATCTGTATTCTACTGCAAACTCCAGCAGGTGGAGAGCTGCTTCTGATGCTGCTGTGGAGCTCAGAGCAGGGGAAGGACTGCCAGCTGCAGTCAGCATCAGTCCATCCATCCGTTCCTTTTTCTCATCACATACTTGCGACAGTTAAAACACGCGTGAGGGACATTTTGTAACGACTTTGTGTAGTTCAGGGAGCGGCTGACGCCACTGGCTCCAAATCTGTGGAAACGCTGGCCTCGCTCAGGTTGGTTCTTTTGGGAAATTTCAACTGAAACCGATTGTGATGCTGGTGAACTTAAAGCAGTCACCAGAGCACAGCTTCAGACGTCAGTCTTAAAACAGTCCTGCTTTCTCGCTGTGCTTTTAAAGATCCTCACCAGCAGAGGGAGCGCACGAGTCACATTGCGGCGCTGCTGTAGGACTGATTTGTCACGTCGCCCATAATAAAACGAGTACATCGTTCTCCCTGTAGGGAAGTTTAACCACGGTGTGTCGGCTGAAACCAAGAAACAGACGTGGGTGGAGATCACCAATCAGATCAACGGCCTGGGAGAGAATCACCGAGAGGTTTGTTTTACATCATTCACAGCTCCAGGAAGTCCTCCAGGAGATGATTTGTGACGATAGAAAAGAGAAAAGAGTTTTTTCTGCATTAAATTAATAATTTATTCAAAGTGATGTAAAAAGATGAGCAAAGTAATAGCTAAGGTCATTCAGTCCTGCCACACTATGCTGCCCTCTACTGTTTGAACACAAAGGCTGTAAAAAAAACCTGTATAGTTCTATTCATACCAAACTTAACAATATACAAAAACCACATATGTGACCACATCATCACATAGGCTGAATGTCTTCACTTCTGGATGCGATAGAATTATTTTTGTCGTTTGTGCGTCATAAATGGTGAATTGTCGGCGGTAGTTTGATTGCTTGCAGGAGTCGCAGGCAGCGTGATGGATGGGATGTGTCGCTCAGCACTCCTCACAGGTTTCGTTTCCACTCAGGTGCGTCAGATCATGAAGAAATGGGCAGACCTCAAATGTGATGGGAAGCGACGCATCGCAGCGCTGCGGGGTCCCAACGGCACAACCCTGAGGAAGAAGAAACTGGGCCCCGTGGAGAGGATGGTCCATAAGATACTGATGATGAGTCCTAGAGGAGGTGAGGCGAGGCAGGGGCACAGAGCAACACGAGGGGTTTGATCAGATTGTTCGTTTTCTTTCTTGGAAAGGTTTCTAAGGGAGTGAAGTGACCCAAATCCGAAGGAAAGGCGCTTTGCTGCTTCCTCCTTTAACAAAGGATGCACTGAAAACCATCCTTTAGGAAAGGAAACAAGAGGATGCCGTCCGACCCGTAACGAAAGCACGAGTTAGTTTTACTTTTACCCACTGTGCTGAAATTCAAAGCTGTGTTTTGACTTTATAAGTTCTGCAACGAAATTGTCCTTTTTAGCTCATAAAAGGCTGATGTTTTTCAGAGATTAGTCTCACCCCGAGCTGCCGTCACATCACTGCACGCGTCGGAGTTTTAACCAGACCTCGTTTTCTGTTGTTTTTCAGAAACTTGTCTCGGACTTTGCGTGTTTCTCACCATGCCACTCAGCTATAGGCGCAACACCTGGTAGTGAAGTGATCTGTTGTTCGACAGCTTCAAGTTGCATTATCGCCACCTTCTGGCAGAAAAGATGCTCTGCATCCTCCTTGGGTGCCTGTGAAAACTGGTCTAAATTCGGGCCACTGTTTTTCTAACCGACTCTAGCTGAGGCGTTGTGTATCACACACGCTGTGTGTGTGTTCAGTTTTACGGTTTATTTAATTACAGATTTAATGTGCTGTGTACACTGTGGTTAGAAAGTGTTTTTAACATCCTGTTGGGGCCTGTGTACTTCCTGGGTCAAGTGCTTAACGTCTAGAGGTGGAGCGTTGTACTCAGCACTGCCCCTAGAGGCTAAGGAAAATGCTGCATGCACAAATTGACCTTCTGAAGTAAGTAATCTGTCTGACGAGTTCTTTGCTGCTCATGTGGGAAAAGCTGCAGCTGGAAACTGATCGCATGCAGCCAATCACGGTGTCCGGATGGCAGTAACAGTTATTCAGCTGGTGTGCTCTGCGCTCTGCCTCTCAAAGGGATTTCACTTCACAAGGTGGTGCTGCTTTGTTAGTGTGGTCATTGTAAATCAGAGAGATGTTATAGTCATATTTAAAAAAGGTATCAGAAACATCTATGACGATCCCTCCGGCCCGAGTATCACAATTTACTCAGATTTCATGTGTTGCTTCTCAGACGGCGAGAGCGATCTGGACTTAGGAGAAGACGACGACTTCTCAAAGATGTACAGTAAAGGGCTAGCCTCGAACAGTTCCCCCTACTCCTACCTCAGTCTGACAGACGGCACACACACTTTATCAGGAGGACCTTCCTTTGACCTTTCACCTCTCTCCTCACCTGAAAAAGAACTTGGCGGTGAGTAGAACCGTTACACCCCCACCAAACTAGGAAGAAAAAGAGAGCACGGGCAGCTCGATCGAGGGTTATTTGGAACCAGGCGTAGATCGTGGAGCTTCACGGTCCTGTTTTAGATTTGATATAAATATGAAATTGTTGGGCTGCGAGACGCTGATCTCACATCGTCACCGACGTACAAATCGATTGTTGAAGAAGAGAAGAAGTAACTCAGGGACTGCAGTTTCATCATGTTCTAATGTTTTTTGCAGGAGATCCTTTCCACTCCTCCTCTGACTTTGACCTTGGTGACGACGGAGGTAAGAACACAGTTAATACTTGTGTTTTGAACCGTGCAGTCCAAATTTAGCTGCGAGTGTTAAAACCATCCACAGCATGAGGCACGAGGTGGATGTTTCCTGTTTGGACAATTTGAGAATTTTGTGAGGTCCTGTAAACCTCCTGCTTCAAATTTGCACAAGCATCATTTGAAGTCTTACCTGAGACTCGGCCATAATCTGATCGGGCCAGTGAAGCAACGAACCATTCATCTTCTGGATGTGTGTGTTCCTAAGAAAAGTAGATTTGTAAAAATTCCCGTGGCTTCCTGTAAAACGTGGAGAAACAAAAACGGTTTTCTCGGTGTCGAAATAACGACGTGAACATCGTGACGGTGCGGTTTCCTCTGCACCTCGTGTCCTTGTTTTACTCTGGTGACAGCGGTAATGACATTGGTGTGTCAGCGCTGCTCCTTTAAAGAACTGCATGAAGGTCCTCCTGTGCTGTGTGTTTGTCTCCCACAGAACACATGATGGAGTTTGATGAAAACGACAACTCCAGGTTCTCCTACCCTTCCTCTGTCCCGCCACCCCCCACCTCTCTCGATCCTCTGCCCGATAACGCCCTGATCAGGGTGAAGCCCGTCTACACGTACTCTCGAAGCAGCAACGGCCAGAGCCAGAACATCCAGAACAACAGCTCCTCCAGCAGACCTCCACCCGGGCCTCCCTCCTCCTCCTCCGTGGCTTCCACGTCTTCTGGCTTCCCTTCGGCTCCTGATTCGGAAGCTGCTTCGTCCTCTGCTGCCCCCCCACCATCGCGGTCCCCCAGC
>VUQR01017965.1:54037-67197 GCA_015108515.1 Hemichromis elongatus | reverse complement strand
TTTCCTCCTTTTTTTTTTCCCCCCCCCCCCCCCCCCCCCTCTCTCTCTCTCTCTCTCTCTCTCCCCTTCACTGCCCTCCCACCCTGGCACCCCTCACCCCTCCTCCCTCTCCCTCAGTGCCACTGTGTTCACATGGCCCCTGCATGTGACATGAAGCTGAGCCAAAACACCCCGGATGCCCGCTTCAACCCTCCGCTGTTCCAGACCTTGTTAAATTTTAAACAAAACAAAAGGACAGGGGGAGGAGGGAGAATGAGAAGAAAGAGAAAAGTGAGCACGTGGGGCCAGGGGAATGTGCAACAACATCACAATTTCATTCATTCACTCGTTCTGTCCCTCTGCATCATCACAAGAGCATAGCCCTTTAAATCTTGCCCTCTGTCCATTTACTGGTGTGAAAGGCTTTCTCTTGTCTCTCTGTCCTCTCTCTCCGCTCTGGGTCAGACTAGTTGTAGTTTCAACCAAAGATCTGGGGTCTGATTACTTCATAGACTGTCCTGTCTTTGGTATTAAAGAACAACTGGCTTTGCTGACTTGCAGCCTTCATGGACAAGCTTCAGTAGCCTATCCTAGGCCTTTTACTCTAAATAGGTAGAAATATAGATGAGAAAAAAGCAGAAATCACTGGTTTATTATTGCTTGAGCACAGCTTTGTGAAATGGAATCACTTACAGACAATGTCTGAAAAGCTGGGACAGGGGTATGTTTACTACTTTGTTGCATCATCACTTCTGTGTTTGGGAAATAAGAAGAGCAGTTGCTGCAGTTTTGATAGCTAATGGATGATAGGGGATTTCCTGGGCCTTCTTTGATACCTGGCCTGGTCAGGCCAGTTTATCAGCAAATTGTGTAACTAGAGTCATACCGCTGGGATATGTGCACAATGTGGTCTTCCTTATATGAGCAGGGCCTTGAGTGCTGCAAGGCTAAATACAGCGGCCTGACCCATGCCTTCCTCACATCTCTCTCTCACTGTTTTACCGTCTGATCTTTACTGCGCTATCTAATAAAGTTGAAACCGCCCACAGATAATTTAAAAAAAAGTAAGTCTTCCCTAAAAAGGCATCATGTAGATGCTCTCTCTCTGTATATACACTATGTCGTTTAGTGTTAATGGTGCCTTCACAGTTGTTCAAGTATTCCATGTCATACTCCGATACAGTGGCATGTGCTGGCATTTGAACTCTGGGCTAATAATGTGTCTATCTTCTCTATAGGAGGATGTGCAGTCCATGATTTTCAAAACGAAGCCGTGTAGGCTGTGCTAATTTTTCTCTTTTTAAATGTTGTCTATTATATACAGAGTTTTTGTTTTTTTATTTCTTGGCCATTTTTAGACAGCCACAGTAGAGAGTTGAAAGGAAGGTAGTGACCTGAATGACCTGCAGTATGACCTGGACCTGCAGCCTTTCAGCATGTGGTTTTCCTGCTCAACCATGTGAGCTGTATCAGCAGCCATACCGAGAGTACTGAAAGGGTCTGCAGATGCTTGCCTCCATTAAATACCAAATAAGTGTTTATTTAAAAAAAACAAAACAAACAATACTATTTCTTTGTTTCAACATTTTATATATTTCTGTCATAACCATAATTAAATGTAATGCTTATATTATTTTAAAATTGTTGTTGTGGCTCTAACTAAGGCCACACTACTGGTTGGCCTGTCATCCACACAGAAACGCAGTTTTGCGGCGCAAAAACAAATCTTTTTAAAAACTCCGGCGAAAGTGAAGATCTCCGTTTTCAGTGTGCGTGTGGACAGACATAACCGGAGTTTAAGGAGTCGCGACGTCACTTAATGCTGACATCAGGTTTGCAGCCTGTGTTTGCACTACAGCATGGATGCCCTCAGAGCTGTGCTCGCGTTATCAATTGTCCAAGCGCTTTTTGCTTGTTTGGTTTTACAAGCTGAATTACTGCTACTTGTAGAAGACCACAGACGAAGGACGAGATTAAGAACTGTTATTGCCCGGCACCTGGCTTTTCCACGTCCAAGGAGCTACTGCCGCCTGCAGGTCTGGCATGTCAATGAATGTGCTTAACGTTGCCCATGTGTGGATGGAGTTTTTTTTTAAAAACGAGGTCGTGTGGACGCAAGTTTTTTCAGGGGCGGATATTCGTTTTGGACTAGGCCTAAGACTACCATTCACACCTGCAGCTCATTTAGAATGATCAATTAGCATACTGTTGGACAAAGCATTGGAGTGTGCGTGACAGTACCAGAGGACCCAAACTATGAAAATGGCAAACAGAAGGGTTTGCCATTTGCCAGCCAGCCAGTGGATGCAAATCCAGCACCTTCTTGCTGTGATGCCGCACGTCCATGCTGCCAACATTGCAACCCTTACTGTATTTTATCCCAGAATAACTTGAATGCCTGCAGTACTTTGGTGGATATGTGCCAGATTTAGCCAAGCTGTGAGGGTCATTTATAGCTTCTGATAATGAAAGGCGGTAAAGGTTAAGTACATACTATAACGAGTGATCTTGTTATCTGTAAGTCTGGTTCACCTGCTGGTAATGCTTGGAACTGAAAATGATTTGATCGTGTTTCATCTTGACTTAACGGCTAATCAATCAGGAATGAAAAAGTAGTCTTTGCCACTATGCACTGCTCATATAAAAACAGGGCTAACTGAACTTGATTTATAGTTCTCTTGCATTAATGGTCAAAACATGTCAGCTCAGTGTATCTCTGCTATCACATGGCACAAATATTTTCATGTCGTTGCATATGAGGAAAAAACAAGTTCAGACAGGAGCCTCAAGCAGCCTGCAGTTTTCAGTCTGCCGAGCATAATATAATCCCCACCAGTCACACACGCTTTCCTCATGATTTTGTACACTGCTCTGGTATTCACCCAGTCTCTAGCTCACTCCAGTGCTATTCTAGTTCTGCACGTATGAAAATGTTGCTGCCACCCACTTAAACCTGCCTCTTTTTTCTAAGCAGGAATCTGTCTACACATGCTCAGTGCACACAATCGATATTATCACATCTGCTGACGGTGATCAACACTGTTGTCCTCAAAGACTTTTGTGTAGCATTTTACGGCACAACAATCTAAACTTACTTGGTAAGGTGAGTTGCCATGTTGTTTAAGCCAATGTGATGCTAACAACATTATACATGGTTGTAAACTGACATGCACTAGAGGCACATTAATCCATTTGCCCACTTTACTATGCCTTCAGCATAGAGTGGCTAACAGGTACACACACAAGGCCTTGGAGCTTCATTAGGAACACTGTCTATAAATTAAGAACTAGGTTGTTTATGCCTTTGTAAAAAAATCTCCAAATGTCATTGAATTGCAGTCGTGAGTGTTGCCATGACTCAAACAATGCGCCTGATTATTTGTAGCAGTTTTGCTCTTTTGTGACCTTTACATTTTTTTCTACTAATGGGCGTCTGTGTTGGACTTCAGGCTGTGATAGTGAAGTTCTGGTGTCTCAATTAAAAGCTTATATTTTAAATTGTTAATTTAATTAAATTTGTGGCTTACTGATATGAAGCAAGATTATTATTATTATTATTATTATTATTAAAACTGGAGGACTGTGCTGAAACGCAGAAGGGGGATTTGACTCTGCAGTTGACTTTGATGGCTCACTCTGATGTTATTAAAGTGATTTTTTTTTTTCTTGTTAGAGCCGTGGTGCTCTGTGCATATATTACGTACTGTTTGACTTTGTGTGTGTGTGTGCGCGCGTGTGTGTGTAAATATCATAAATGTCAAGTTTGTCATCCACGCATTGCCATTATTTTCTCGTTTCTCCCCCATTTGAAAGGAAGAAATATTAGTTTTACCGAATAGGGCAGTGGCATGATGATGAGAAGAGAAGGGTGGAGCGTCTGAGAGTGTATGTGAAATGTCCCATCTTAATAACTGTCAACTACATTATTAATGCTGCGGTACAAATGAACAGGGAAGCCCAAGGTGACGAACACATGGGAATCTCTGTATGCTAATTAATCACCGACGTAAACACAAATGTGTGAGTGTGTGTCTTCATGCTTGTGCAACCCACCGCTATCAGTCTTAACCTTTTGCTCAACATCAAACCTTCGCTCGCTTACCAATTACTATACTCATCTCGCCTCTTTAGCCTCTGTATCAGCAGGAGGTGTTGTCAGCCTGCTCCTTATCGCTGCTGTCTCTTCATCCCTGGCGCTCGTATTTCACCCTCCCTTGATGCACTTCCCAGGGGGGTTGAGTGTGAGGTGGGTAAGCCTAAACCTCTCTGTTTGGATGGCTGTTATTGTACTGTGCTTAAGATGACAGTACCCACCCCCCCACCCACACCTCACTTTCTTTAAGCTCCACATAAAGTATAAGGCACTACACTTTATCAAGGCTGTATACAGTGCAGCAGAAACAGGCTGCTGCTGCTGCTGTATGCAGGCCATTAGCAACTGCTGAGTGACAGAATGCGGAGGCTGAAGTGACACAGTGTTAGCGCTGATGAGCAACCAGTGTTGTGAACGATAACATAATATGTGTGTCTGTGAAAGCTCCTGCATGGTTTGGGTAAATCTTAAAAATAATGCTCCTAAAGGAGAGCTTTTTTTCTGTTTCAGTGACGAGAAAATTTACACTCAAAAGTTTTCTACAGGCCTGGTCAATGTCTTTGTGTGGTTGGTTTGTTTTTTACATGCATAACTGTAGCCACAGTAAACATCTTTACTCTTGAGTATAATTTGTAAAGTAAAATGAAGATGCACCACCCATTTGAGAAGCCAGAAACCAGCAAATGCTTGGCTTTTTCCCCAAAGTGTCATTAATGAGACGTACTCTCTGAACTTGTGAAAACAGTACTAGTGGCTTTGTAAAGACCTTCCTGTGGTTAAAAAAAAAATCTGGATTTGGGAGACAAACACTCTCTGTACTTTTAAGATTAGGCTTAAAACGTTCCTATTTGATAAAGCCTATGGCTAGGGTTGGATCAGGTGACCCTGAGTCCTCCTTAGTTATGCTCCGATAAGTCTAGGCTGCTGAGGGATTCCCATGATGCATTGAGTGTTTCTTTTTCTGTCACCCTTTTCACTCATTATGTGTTTACGCACCTTTCTCAAATTTATTTATTAGTTATTATTAATCTGGTTCTCTTCCACAGCATATCATTGTCCTCTCTTCATCTGCTCACTCCCAACCAGTCGTGGCAGATGTCTGCCCCTCCCTGAGCCTCGTTATGCTGGAGTTTCTTGCTGTTAAAAGGGAGTTTTTCCTTCCTGCTGTTTTCTTTGTATTATTGTAGCATCTTCACCTTACACTATAAAGCGCCTTGAGGCAGCAGTTGTTGCCCTATATTTTTATGACAGAAAACCTTTGTTTGCTAGACTTTATAGACTTAGAAGACTGAAGAGCATATTGTCTCACATTTTAACGTACCCCTCATATACTGGGTTCTTATGGTACTTATAAAACATTATACTTAACATAATAAGTGAGCGTGTGAATGTATGCTTCACTTCATACTGGGTTTGAGTAAAAACTCCTCGAGGCCGAATGTTTCTTTGCTTTGGGATTTTCTTTAACTGCAACTTCATAATACACTGAAGCCAGCCTTTGTTACATTGTGCATACATTTCCTGTGTGCGAGCTTTCCTCGTGTGTTTGTCAAAGAGCTTTTAAGACCAAAGGCGAGGGCTGCATCATTCATGAGTGTGTGCCACCCTGTGCCCAGACTGCAGTGACCCAAAGCTGTCAACAGTGTATCCTTGAACATAATGGCACAGGTTGTGCTGAGGACACACTGCAGGGACCACTGGCATGTGGAGGTCTGTGGGTGGGGCCAGGGAGTGGGTGGGCCAGTTGGGGTTGGAATGGAAGTTGTAAATGGAGAGAAGCGCTGAATAAGGCACTAAAATAAATGCAGTCATTTCTCTCTTTTTGTTTTAATTCTCTTTTTTGCTTTCAGGTACTGCCTGTACTGGTATATTTTAAGAGATGGCTAAGGTTTTTATAGGTTTGCAAAAAAAAAAAAGAGAGCGAGCGATAAAGAGAGAGAGAGCAAGAGAGGAGTCAGGCTATGAGTAAGCTGGGCTACATTTCACTCCCTGGCCAAACGAACAGCCAGTCAGGCACTGAACCACTGGACAGAAGATAGTGAGGAAAAAACAGTGTGATTAACAGCTGGAGATACTGAAACCTGACATTATATATTCAAGGGAAAGGTTTCTGAAGGAAGATGTGTAGGAAAAAGGAAGCATTTTGGTCCTGCTCTGGCTTTCTATATAACATATTTCATAATGCACGCGCACACACAGATGCACACACACACACACACACAGAGCTTAAACATTCCCAGTCATAACCTGTGTATGTGTGTGTGTGTGTGCATGTGCACACACGTGTGTGTGTGCGCGAGAGAGAAAGCAAGTAAGACAGAGACGCATTACATAACTGGACACCATGGCTTTCCTGCCAGTTTACTATCACACAGCAGTAACTCAGTTCACACGTGTGCAGGCTTGCTTTATTTTGTGTGTGAAAGCTTAGCAACCTCCCGTTTGTTTCTCACGCATTCATGACCTGCTGGTAATTTATGATTTCCCTACTTAGCCAACCTCTTCCACACCAGAGGACAAATTCATCATGCAGTGCAGCTCCACATGAAACAATATTATGTTATGTATATTATATAAAGGCTGGAAAAAGGGTTTGACAGGAAATACATTTGACTTTTAACTGGCAAGAAATTAGACAGCTATTGCAAGTGACTGAGGCATTAAAGTCTTGGTTCCTTTCGCCTCATTTCTTAAACAAAACATACAAAAAAGGTTTTGCTTCTGTTTGATGCAATCTGCCAATACTGACTGAGTATGAGCCTTTTTTTAGCCTCATAATAATAATAACAATAATAATGATAATAACACGACAGTCACTGTGACAGTTCAGTAATATTTCTCCTGAAATGTTTATTTCAGTTCAAAGAAAGTTTCTCATTTCAAAATTGGATTGATGTAGTGAAAATTTTAAGGATTACAATTTTAAACGAAATCTAATCAATGAAATGAATACTCATCGTCTGTAATTTACAGACGTGAATCATCCAGACTACAAAACCTAGCTCACTGAGTTTATATTATTACTAAGTTTCTAAATCTGTCAGATGGAAAGTATTTTCTGTGCTTTCAGGTTTACTGCTGACTGAGATTTACTCCCATAAGATTTTCATTGCACTTTCCTCTTGTGAATCTTTCCGCCTGAGGTGACAGGACATGCCACTAGCCATCCTGTCTGTTTAGAGTGTGCATCTGCTTGTCTTTACATCTAGTATCATTTCACTTCTTCATCTTAGCCAATTTGTATCTAGACCTCGTTAGTTTCTACTTTTTCCATCCATAGAGCTCCATTTATTTCCATCGTTCTCTACTACCCTTCCAATATTCGTGCTTTTAACACTCTTTTTGGCCCTCATCTTTTTCTGCACCTGTATTTATTATTTTTATAGTCATGCATGGACACAAGCATACAAATAATTTATTTGGGATACCTACAAACTTCCACAGCCTGGTAATTATACTGATATACTCATTACAGCCATGTGTTCAGTTAATTTGTAGTACACAAAACTGTATGCATTCACTTGCATAAAAAAGAAAGGCTAATAAAAAAAAAATCCCCAGAGCTCTTGTGTGTCTGTGTATGAATGTGTGAGCTGGCCTGTGTATTTCAATGTAAGGTTTCATAACACACACTCATTACATAACAGCAGCAGGAGTGGAGCTGGGAAGAGAGAGGGGGAGCACACATGTACGTCAGTATCCAACCCTTTCACTGGCAGGAAATCACTGGGGAACATCTCTCTTTTTTTTTCACACACTGATGCCAGCACCTGAATTTGAAGCATCCATAATACAGTTCTATTCACCACACCTGTGGATTGTCAATAAAATGATGAAGCACGTTCCCAGTGTAACGGGTGGCGTGAAAGACTGTCTTGCTGATGGAAAATAATTAATACTTTTACTGAAAGGCACATAAATTATATGTTTAATAATTACATAGCTGCACAGGATGATTCGCTAAACACTTATTGAGCCTTTATAACTCCTCATGCCAACGGTCAGACATATGTTACACATTCATACATCGTTTGCATTTGCAATTGCTGTGCCTTTCAGTACTGATTTACATCAGGTTAATATGATCTGATATAGAATGATATTAAGTGGACTGAGTTTTTCTTCTTTCTTCCAGCATGCATTAACTAATGTTAGAAATTAAAAAAGGCAAAAGTGCAAGTGAGTGTGCAAATGGGCAAAAGTGAAGTGATAGAAAAGGCAGCGTTAAAGACAAATTCGCCTTCAGATAAGACAACTCTTCCTTTATATCAGTGCTGCTCTGCATCCTGGCATTACCCCTGCAGGTGGTGGGTGGTAATGCAATGACCTGATAACTGGAGTTGTACAATGCCTTTAATAGCAGAGGACTGTTTAGTTCCCTTCTTCCCAGGGGCAAAGGGTAATAATGGTCTGATGGAGACGATATCGCAGGCTGTGACCTCATTTGGATTCAGGATGTGTTTCACTGGACTGAGAGTTTGAGAGAGTGATATTTTCTGTAGTGTCTGCGTGTGTGTGCATGTTTCGGTCTTACCGTGCCTGCTTGGTGAAAGTTTAATAGAGATGAGCTTTCAGACTTTTACGACATCCAGCTCATGATCTCTGTTGTGATAGAGTTATGTCACATGGCCACCTGGGTCACTACAATACCCTAGACTCTCAGTTCTCATCTCTCTGGCTCCGCTGTACTGTTAAGGCTGAAGGGTCTCCACTGACAGCAGACAGGAGAATGAAGCTGAATGTAACTCAAATTTTCCTAAAGGAATTGGAGCCACTAATCCGCATTTTAAAAAAAAGAAAAAAAAAGTGAACACAGCCAGTAGACTACCTATCATACCCCACAATATTGCTTATAACAGAGTACTCATCAAAATGACAATTTTATACTTATAGCAGGCTCTCTTTCTCTGATTTATAAGGTATTACTAGGTAACTGAATAATTCAGATTGAAGTACATTATTTACATTATTGCCTATTAATTTTAGGCTTTTAATTTTTTAAAGCATTAGTAAACGAGCTTTAGACTAAACCAGAACAGTATTGTTTTAAAAATGCATTTTCTCTTAACTTTTTAAGTGGAACCTTTTCCAGTTTATCATATTACTTACTTTGAATAATGTTTACTTTTAAAAGGAGGCAAACTTGAGCCCTAAGACAACAGGGAAATGCAGAACATTCGTGCTCTTTAGTCCCTGAGGCCATGGCAGCCCCTTCTGTCTGTTTGGACCGGTTTGTGCAGTAACATCTGGAAAGTTTTAAAGAGTGGTTTGTAGGATTACCAAGTTACAAATTAAGGGTTACTTATTGCAAAAACGATGAAACTGTCTGGTTTAAACGGGCTTGAGACCTTCCTAAATGTTTCCATTGTGTGCTATGGTTTTTATCACTGCTGCGCATTCACAGTTCAGCCTGTGTATATCTCTGAAAGGTACAGAGAGGTAAAAATGTAATGTAAGGGAAAATGTGGCGTATTAACATGAATACAGCAAGCAGTCTGTCACCCACGATGGCTTTTGCCACCTTCGAGCATGGCTCATCAACCACTGCCTGTCACTTTTCATCTGAGTAATCACCTCAAGTCTTCCACAGAGAAGGAATACTGCTGAAGAAAGAAAGAAAGGAATAGCAAGACTCAGACTGAGGGACGTAGCAAATAAAACGCAGGAAAAATATCATTCTCTTGCCTGAGACAAGTCACCTTTGAGTATAGGTATATGTTGACTTATTGGGTTTATATATGTTTTATATATGTAACAGCTGGCTTTTCTGTTTTACATCTCCTTGTAGTTTCTCCAACAACCCCTGTTAACTCCAGTTTGCTTTTTGTAAATGTATAAGACGTCTCATCAAAGACTTTTAGTCAGTTTTCTATCCTGTTAAATATTTATATAATTAATTTAAGTTGCATTTAAAGAAGTAAAATATATACATATATACATACTGTACCTAGCACTGACTTGGAAGCATTTATATATCAGCAGAGTCTTGCCAGCTATTGAACTGGATTAGTCATCACTTGTAATAAACAAGCTCATGCTCAGCTATGACTTATGTGGGTCATTGATGCCCTACGGTATGGCATGCCCAGTCCTTTACCGGAACTGTGCTGATGTCAGGTTGTATTCTTATTATTACCGAGAAGATCTACAAGAAAGAAGTGTTGATCTGTTAAATAGGAGATTGATGTAGAAAGGCTGGCCTAGTTGACTGATTGTTAACAATGATGATGGGGACAACAGGGCATCGGTAGAGAGATTTTCTAGTGTGCCAGAGTCAGCTCAGAATACTTCACAGATCTTTATTTCATGTAACCTGACGTTATTGCCTAAAAACACACTATATACTTTGGTGGTAGATATCATACAATATAGATGTTCATATTCAGACAGGGCTAGGTCCCCAGTGTCAGTAGTAGCTGTTACATCTTCGTGCTTAATCTTAAATTAAACATTAATGTGTGTTTCACAGGCCTAAAGTCCTGAAATGAACTGAAGAGATGGAAGTGCTACCACGTCATAGCAGTAGACTAAAATCTTTAGTATGTATAATTTTATCATCTCGATGTGTTCTTTCTCTTATCAGTGATTACATTTCAAATCATTGGGATGCAAGACTAGTGGGACCATTATTTGACCAAAATTTGCCTTTGCAGGCTAACCCTCGCTCTGATTTTTGCATGTTTAGGATGCACAGGATTTTCAAAGGCTTCGTAGAGCTGGAATTTACTGGAAGATTCTGCAGCCAAAAACAGAGAGAAGTGTTCTTTGAAAGAAGTTTGTTTTTACGTGTTTTTGTGGTTTTATTGTTATTTTTTTTCCCAGTATTGTGATTGCATATCTAGGGACTCATTTGTATGTACAGTAAAAACAGAATAAATATCTTTACTAATGATTATTTTTTTAACTATACTCAGAGTTGCCAAGCCCACAAGGGCTTACAGGAAGAAAGTTATTGTTACATAGAGAAGCAATAAAACTATCGGGAAGTATGCAAATGCTTGACACAGTATGCAAAATTGGATAAGCAGTGCTATTTCTTTCCATTGCATCTTATACCACATAAAAAAAAATATTGCCATCTCTGATGTATTGAGTAGCTTCTAGTGAAAGATCGAATTTCGTGTACCTGTAACCTTTTGCATAAGTAATATTTTCAGCATTGAGAATAAGTCAGGTTTCTAATAGTGGCGTTTGTTCTTTGGTTCTGTGCGTGTGTGCATGTTTATGTTTGTGTTAAAGCAGTAGTGGTGCACACACTTGGATATTGGAATCTAATGTGGAAGGGAAACTGTTATTTCCTGAGCCTGGGGAAAAGGAAGGAAACCATCTTTAGATACCAATACACACACACACACACACACACACACAAACTGTACTACTCCAGCTCCTACATACAGTAGGGCTAGAAATATATCTGAACATGAGCACACCCACCTCAAAGAGCCATACTATTATTTTTCAAATTCACAGTCTTATGCATTGCCCATATAATATGGGATGGCTGACCACCGTGGGTAAAACTATCATTATTTGTCATGTTTTCACTGCAAGTGGGCTGTGGTTCATGCATTTGGAATAATGACAGATGCCTCTTATAAGTTCCTTCCCCCACAAAAACCAGGAAAAGCTCCTGGTTTTCTCTGATCTACCTCTGTAAACAGGATGCTCACGTCAGAGTCGCACCCATTTCTCCGTTTCCTACGTTGCGCATTCCCATGGCTAGACCGAAATGTACTTCCATCCAGTCATCCCACGTCCATGTGAGATGGTTGTAAACGGCATTGTCAGTACAGGAGTAGCTATCAAACTTAGCACAAAACCAGCCCACTCAAGCTGACTGTATTCTTCTCCTTATGAGGGGGAAAAAAAACCACTTTCTGATTTTGGGTCAGAATTGGATGGATGCACGCATGAAGATGGTTCATCACTGTCGGTGTCACGCTGTATGTGTGTGTGTGTGGATGTTAATGTCAGCGAGGATAAGAGGAGGAGGAGGACTGGGGTGTATGAGTGTGTGTGCGCACATATGCTTGTGTGGGAGAGAGCATGCTCCAACAAAAGACCTAAAAATAGTAAGAATATGCTCATGTGACATATTGAGGCTAAAAGCTTGTGAATAATTTGTCTAATGCAACACATTCTCCTCCAAAGCTCTGTCATGAAAACATGTTCCTGCTAGTAACCTCTGCCTGCCAGCAGGCTGGAAGGGAAAGTTGTATTCAGTCTGTTTCAGTACCTCAGTTGGGTTGTCTGCCTGTTCATGGATGGCATTTGGAGCATTTTTATGTTTCAAGTAGGTTAAGTAAACACAGATACCAACCTGATAGTAATAATGTTATAGTCTTAGTTTAACTTAAATTTTCAGTCTTTTAAGTTGTTGAATATATCTCTATGTTATCAGTTCAGTTCCTTATCTAATCTTCCCCTTCCCCCACGTTTGCTTTTAAAGGAAACACGTGTCTCCAGTTTACATCACTTATACGAATCATTTATTACAAGCTGAAATTGAAAGTAGACACCTGTTATATTTGTCTGTTGCCTTGTGAATCTATTTGTGCGTGCCACTCGATGCACGGGACTGAAGTTAAATCGGAAACCAACTTTGCAAAATGTACTAGACCTTTTTTGTCCTTTTAGATGTGTGTATGAGTCGTTAGGATTTAGAAATGCGATCAAGGTGTAAACAAGTGTTTGGCTTGTCGTGTCTTGTCTTGCCAAGAGGACTTGTTGACTTATTGAAGCTGTGCATGCAATATCATTATATGCAACAGGAATGATGTTCCAAAACTGTGAAAAGAATAAAAAGGGAAAAGGAACGCTTTTCTAGTATCTGCCATTTTCTTGCCTGTACCTAAAATACTTTATACACGTAGTCACGATAATACAAATCATTAATAGCATTTCCTGCAAAGTGGATGGTAATAATGTCTCTTTAAAGACAGATAAAACCTCCAGTTTCATTTGCTCCTTTCACACTCCACTTGTTTCAGAAGTACAATTAAATGAGTGTGGAGATCAACGGGGGGGGTTCGGGGTGGGGGGTACACAGAGGGAACAGTATTTTTTTTTTTTTTTTTGGGGGGGCGGC
>VUQR01017965.1:18430-47111 GCA_015108515.1 Hemichromis elongatus | reverse complement strand
TTTAAATGCTTAAAAAAAAAAAAAAAAAAAAAAAAAAAAAAAAAAAAAAAAAAAAAGATGATGTGAAGGGAAAATAGCTAGTTTTAATATCTGAGTGAGACACAGCTCCCCTGCTGGTCAAGTGAGAGGCATCAATTTAGCTCTGCCAAATCTAAGTAGGCTCATCCGCATTTGACCCAGCATGACAGAAAATGAGGTCAGTAATGAGAAAGAGATGAATAGTTAGCTGAAAATAGAGAGGTTCTAACAGAACCGTGCAGCAGTTACTTGAGTACTCACTTTCCCGAGAGAGACTGAAGTCCAAAAAGCTGGACTCAAGAACAATAATACTCTGTATGCAGCCTCTATGAATGTGGGTGTGTGTATGTTTTTGTGTGGACTGTTGTGTGAGAGTGTGTTTTGGTTTCAGTATAAACACAAGCTTTGCTCTGACATCTGACGTGGGGTTATATTATAGTGTCTTGTATTTTTCCAAGAGCAATCAAATGTGAACCTGCCACATGCACCCCCGCCCCCCTCCACCCTTTCTATTTTCTTTCTGGCCAAATACTAACTGGTGGGTGATTTGCCAATCAGATATGCATAATCAGTTGTCTCGGATACTAGCGCTCTCCTCTGGCATGGGACTGCCTTCCCAGCATGCATCTCTTTTTGAGACAGAGGTTACCACTGACTGAGGGGAATGGCTGATGTTCGTGCATTTCATTGAACCTTTGGCCTTTTTTATTTACATATGTATGATAGCTTATCGAGTTATGAAGGACATTAAAGTCATTGAAATGAAGCGATGAAAGGCCAAGTGACCGGATTAATGTTAAAACTGGTGCGCTTCTGCTGATGAGTAGGAAACGCATAATAAAAGGAATAAATAGCTAACTGTATAAACTGATAATTCTCTTTGAGGACACGACTTTTAGCAAAAACATATTGCAAACAGTTGCTCCACTGGCTTTTTAAAAATAATTAGCGCTGCTTTAAATAAATAAGGATGTAAGGTCAAAGCAGAGTAACATGAGAAGACAGAATGTCACAGCATGACAAAGACACGTAGGGAGTGTGAGGAGGGGGTGTGAGCGTTACTCAGCAGATTGCAGGGGCTGATTTAATGGTGGAATGACATTTTCCCACATGCTCCGCATCCTCTGCCTGCAGGAGTCACCCTCAGCTGGAAATACTCGGTCACTCTAATCAATAACCCGACGTCTAGGCTGGGTTATATCACTGTGATATGCTGTGCGTATGTGTGTATAACCTGCATGTGTATAGCGCGGAAAATCAAGTGCCACTGTTAGCAGCTGCTCCAGCGTGCAGCGCTAATGTGGCACGCTTCTCATCTCCAGATGCCTGGCTGAGCTCTCCGTGATAGATGATAACAGGTCGCGTGTGTGTGTCGGTATGTGTGTAAATGGATAAATAAAGATAGAGCGAGCCAACTCCTGTGAAGGTCACTGATCTGCCAAGGGGCCAGCACGCTGAAAGCCACTGGTCACTGGTGTTTGAACGAACAACAGGTGTCTTTGCTGTGTTTGTTTGCTAAACATTCAAACGTGAAGGTTTAGCTGTACTATGAAGGAAGCCTTTGTTTATGGGTGTGTTGAATCTCACTCTGTGCTCACTTTAATTAAAAAGCATGGGTAAAATACACTTAGTTAAGATGCAGAGATTTTTCTTTTGCAAAACGAACGGGATAAAACCACACTCTTTATTCACCCTTGTCTTTTCGTTAATGCTTTTATTCACTGTCTCTAGATTTTCTCGTCTTCGGAGCCTCAATCTCTCCAACAACCACCTTGGCCAGTTCCCCCTGGCTATCTGTGACATACCCACTCTGACAGAGGTCAACCTCAGCTGTAACTACTTGGCCTCTGTCCCCAGCTCTGTGGGTGCCATGACCAAGTAAGTAAAAAGAAGAACATACTGGGAACACAGAAGTTTTGTTTTGTTTTTTTTACCAAAACTTTGAAAACCAAGGGTACTTATGCCTGTAAAATCAAAATATTCGATAGAGTCACAACATGAATATACCTGAGACTGCAGTTCAGAAGGATTTTTTTACTTTTAGCTTTGTTTTTGGTGTTTACCTTGCCTGTTAACTATATACACAGCAGTGGCATTGCACATCCTTGGGAATTGCCTAACTCTTTCCTGTATCAAACCGGAGCTTCAGACTTGGAGCTTACTTGCATAGATGCCATTTGAGTTTGACTAATGAATCTTTTCGTAGACCAACCACATTTTTGCCTCTTTAAGCATTTACATAGTCAAATATGAAAGTTACCTGGCAACAATTACGTGGCGTGGCAACCACGATGATATACATTGCTACTTCCAACATATAAGAAAACAGCACAAATTGTACCCAGAGTCTTTTACTATGTTACTGAGCAGATTTGTCATTATGAATGCTGCTTTGTCCGTCTCTAGTTTTGGTGAACACCTTAGATTTTTTTTTATTCTAAGCTACTCATATTTCTAAAAAATACTTTTTTTGGCTGTACAAACTCTCATAATTCTGAGCCAGCTTTTTGAAGAGGATGGAACATAGGTAATGTTTTTAGCTCAATGGCACTTTTTCCCCCTTTTCTTTCCATTACTAGTCCTTCCCCATTACCGGCTCTTTAAAGGAGTAACAAAACATATAATTAAAAAATAAAGTCAGGACTTCGACCTTTAAAATCCTTGCACGTTTGGTCAATTTTACTCCGCTTTGAATTTAGGGATTACAGGAATCAGTCTAGTAACCAGGTCACTACTTGCAGTCTTGGTTATAATAGATGTCCTTTAAACGCGGACTTCCTTTAAAACATTCAGGTATGTTTGCTCATAAGAAATTATTCTCTGGATGTTATCTGGCATACCTGTAAATTCCTGAAGTGGCCAGTAGTCCATATATGCAGCTACTGCCATCTACTGGACATCAAGTTTGCTGATTTTTGGATATTGCTTTTTTTTTCTTTTTAGTCCTGCTTGATACAACATGTCAAAACAAGCACACTAATTATATAGAAAGACAAATTGTAGTTAAATTTCATTCGTCATAGCTTATCTTTCACTAATTATGCCCACTGTCCAATCACATGTATTTGTCTCAGTTTGCAGACGTTCCTACTGGATGGAAACAGCTTAAATGAACTGCCCAATGAGCTAGGTTCCCTGCAGAGGCTGAGTTACTTGGGCCTTTCCTTCAACCAGTTCAACCACGTGCCACAGGTGCTGGAGCGGCTATCCTCCATGGAGAAGCTGTGCATGGCTGGCAACCACCTAGAAACTCTTACCCTGCAGAATTTCAGACTGCTCCATGTCAAACACATTGATCTAAGGTATGACACGGTGTCCTAGCTATTACACATTTATTCACTATGATGACGAGAGCAGTGGAAAGTGCCCAGTCCCGCATGCCCCAAGACTTTGTCCCAGGGTCACATGTGACACTGGGAACATGCACACATGCGTAAATAATAGAAAACAAAAATACAAGGAGGAAGACAAAACACAAGCTGACTGCCAGACAGCATGAAACGGGGAAATCATTTACCTACTGTGTCTCCCATTGTCTGAAAAAGTGCAAAGTTGGTGTGACTTGCTCTATTTTAGAGTTAATACTTTACTTTTTCTTACTTTGCTTGACTGTGGTTTGTAAGTTAGTTGTTTTCTGTCCAGCATTAACACATTTTTGGACAAAGATCACTCGGTGTCACGATTGAGTTTACATTTCATACAGCATTATGAGACTCTGAGTTCTTAACAGAGAAGTGCAGTTATGAATGATTTGATGTTCTTTGGCTTTGGCAGTTACATATTTATGCTTTTTTTTTATCTCTCATTCATTCTTGGGTTCATATCGATTAAGTGCTTGAACAATTCAAGATAAACCGTTAACTCTCAGGACCAGACTACTAAACCAACTGATGAAACTGCACAATATATCAGCAGTCACCCTAGGCATGTTCCCTGCTGTAAAGGCCAAAGCCTGTGCACTTGGATGAACCTTTGCCTCCTTCATGCCTCCTCTTGTCAGGTTGAATAAAATCTCCATCATGGTGCCGGACGAGCCTGACCTACTAAGGCACGTGACCCAGCTGGACGTGAGGGATAACAGGCTGACGGAGCTGGACGCCTCGGTCTTCCCCAGGCTGGAGGTGCTTCACTGCGAGAGGAACCACATCACCAGCCTGAGGGCTAAGGGCTGCTTGCTCAAAGGCATCTACGCCTCCAACAATGGTGAGTTTGGCTTTGATGCAACCTCACACATTTCAGAACTGAAATCACTGATTTGTCTTTCACTTCACTCTGAATTGCAACACAGTGTGTGTGTGTGTGTGGATATGTAACACCTCACAGACATCATCCTGTTTTTATCTATATATCTCACTTACATGCCTGTCTGCATGCACCCTTAATTCTCATCAGTACAGCAGTCTCCCTTCATTCCTCTCTAACATGCCATCACCACCCTCCCCCTGCCTAATGCCTTCCCCATTTTCCATTTACCTGCATTCATAATAGACCTTTGTAGGAGACCTTGTCTGTCCTTGCTGCTGTAAGTTAATGTGTTTGGATTTCTCCCTACAGAGCTCCGACAGCTGGATGTCAGCCCTGTGCCCTCCAATCTGAGTTACATGGATATCTCGAGGTGAGAGAAAACACCCAAACAGAAATAGTTGTAAGTTCCATCTGAAAGTAAATGCAGCTCATTTACAGCACATCTGCCCTACAAGAGCAGAACAGCAGCAGTTGTTCAGTGTGATGCTTTAAAGATTGTGCAAATACACGGTCTCTGCAAGTGGAGTGAAATATAAACTTAGAGAGGTACTTTTTAACCATGCTAACTCTGACCTTCTGTACTTACTGTAGCTGTAGTTAATATAAATGCATGAACTAATCACTACACTTTAAAATACCTTTAAATCAAAATGCTAGTCTTAAGGAATTTACCTATAAATCACACAGAGCCTCCACAGCTTGCTTCCAGTCACTTTGTCTTTATATAGCTTTTTAAAAAGTCAGTTTCCACGAGACTGTCACACTTAAGAAAGATCACATCAAAAGTTGTATTTATTTTTTTTAATCTGTTGTTTTGCTGTTTATCTATCCAGCTGAAGATATTAAAATGTAAACAAACAAACCAAAGTTGAAGTTTAATATATGGAGCGTTGCAGTTTCTCATTTTGCAGACTGCTTGGATTTATCATCATCATTTCTCCTTCTCTTCCTTCAGGAACCATATGGAGTCCTTGCCAGACTGGCTATGTGAAGCTAAGAAACTGGAAGTCCTGGACGTGAGCCACAACCTCATTGCTGAGCTGCCAGCACGGTGAGTGTCTCACACAGCAAAACCTGTAAATGCTGTACAATGCTGCATTATTCCCCCTGCCCTTTGGTGGCCTGTCATTTATCCCCCAAAAGGCCTCATAAATCACACAGATAGCCTATAACCTCCGCAGCATCCATCCATTCTCTTCTCCTTTATATACCCTTTTAGAAGGTCAGTTGAGATGCACCGCTTCGTCTTTTCTATGTCTTACATCGGCTGTGTCAAACTTACTCCACTCCTTTTCTCTTTCTTTCTCTCTCTCTCTACCTCTGGCCCCCTCATTGTCTGTAGATATATTTTTTACCCAATAAGTGTCACGATGATGAATTTCAGCCGCGGGCTCCACTAGAGGCACTGCTATTTTTTGATTTTTTTTTTCACCCATTCTCATCCATACTGTCATCATCCTTCTGCACTATTGTCATTTTTAATACTGTTTCAGGCTTGCCCAGTTATAGTCGTGGCATTCAAGAACCAGTGTGGAAAAAAGTGTCACCTTATCTGTTCACCAACCAGTCTGTCCATCTATCTTCATCTATATATCCATCCAGCTATCTCTCTGTATAACCCCTTTTTGTAACAAGTTTTTACAAGCGTCTTCCTGTCTGTCTTTAATCGGCTAGCAGTGATCTAACCAGCTATATGTTCTTCATGCTGCAGGTTGTTATGCAGCATGAGTCTGAGGAAGCTGAGTGCTGGACATAACCAGCTGCAGAAGCTACCTGAAAGAGTTGAGCGCCCTCTGCTGGAGGTTTTGGATGTACAGCACAATCAACTGGTTGAGTTGCCCTGCAACCTGTTCCTCAAATCTGACAGGTAGCATTCATTATCAGCTGAAAGTGATTTTTCTTTGACTAATGTTCACCGGAAAAGAAGATTAAATGTAGGGACAGCGCAGGTAAATTAAGATAAAGTACAGAAATTCTAATTAGGAGTTAACTGTGAAGGACAACACAACCAAGGGCAAGGATGACAGGCAAATAAAAAACAATCAGTCTGTAGAAGGACTTTTTTTTTGCAGTGAAGTAATATGTAAGAATTTATGGAGTAGTTTGCAATTAAAATGAATCATCTCAGTATTGTCTGTCCCTCTCTGAAGGAGATTTTTTTCTCTTCTTTCAGCTTACGATGTGTAAATGCATCAGCTAACAAGCTGGAGCACCTGCCACCATCCAGTCTGTCAGAGGAAAGCCACAGTATCCTGCAGGAACTCTACCTGACCAATAACCGGCTGACAGACAAGTGTGTACCCATGCTAACAGGCCATACACACCTACGAGTTTTGCACATGGCCTACAACCATCTCCAGACCTTCCCGGCCAGGTAAAAAAAAAAGTCATATGTTAAAGGGGACTTGTGCTTTTCCTTAATCTCTAATCTCTACACTATAAAGACAAAAGCAATGTGACAACCACCTACACATCTACAGAAACTGCTCATCCATATACACCCATGCTATAATGACGCCTGTGCACAGTTTTTGGGTTGATGCTAATGCCAGAGGAAGTTGGAGACTGTGCAGTCATTGAGTCAGCAGAACTTTTTTTTTTTAAGGATTTTTATGCACCCCACTCCACAACTTTACATGCTCTTAGTTGTTGTTGTTCTTAAACACTTGCACTTTGCAATAATACCACTTACAATTGAGTAAGTATCTGGTAATGATAAGAAATTTTACCAACTGATTTGTTGCAATTAGACATCGTGGTACCTTTTTGAATTCAGTGAGCTGTTTAGAAAAACACAGTCTTAAAAAAAATTTCTGTTAAGTCAGACTGCATGACTTAGGTGCTTGATTTTATTGTTTATTGTTTCAGTACTATTTTACACACTTCGCTTCACCTACTGCTCTCTCTGATCTTTCAGTAAAATGGCTAAGCTGGAGGAGCTGGAGGAGGTGGACCTGAGTGGCAACATGCTGAAGACTGTCCCCACCACCATTATGAACTGCCGGCGAATGCACACACTCATTGCCCACTCTAATGCCATTGAAGTCTTTCCTGAGGTCATGCAGCTGATGGAGATGAAAGTAAGTCAGTGGCAATAACGCATATCTTTGATGCCCTAACTTTGTAATCCATGTGGATTCGTGACATCTGCTCTCTGTTGTTGTCAGTGTGTGGACCTGAGCTGTAATGAGCTGAGTGAGATCACTCTACCAGAGAATCTGCCCCCAAAGCTCCAGGAGCTGGACCTGACTGGAAACCCTCGCCTAAACCTGGACCATAAGACACTCGAGCAGCTCAAGTACGTCTGTTTTTTTAGTTTGTTTTATTAGTCCTGCAGTAGTTGTTTTGTTTTTTTTTACACACACCATTATAGCCCTGTTAATGTGGCTTCAACTTGTACTTTGCACAGAGGGAATCTGAGTTACCACATGTTGTATGTTCAGCATTTTATTTCACAGATGGCTGTTAGAAATTCTTCAATCGGTTTTCACTTCTTTATGCCCCCAAAACAGTGCGGTGAATTTGACCTTGTTTGTGTTTTCTTGTTTTTCAGCAATATTCGCTGCTTCCGTATCGATCCACCTCCGACCTTTTCATCGAGTGAGGCGTCTGGAGGGCCTGCTGTGTGGAGTCATGGTTACACAGAGGCCTCGGGCGTCAAGAACAAGTAAGGAAAATTCAATCAATGATGAAACGACAACCAGCAGCAACACCACACTTGCCTGTTGAAGCCGCACTAATCGCAACCTCTTGAGAGTGCACATCGTTAAAGTCGTGTGACTCAAATGAAGGAGATGTTAAAGTGTTGCTTGTTGAAAGCAAGAACCGTGTACATTCACATCCTGTGTGGACTAGATTGCTAATTCAGCATTTGAAAGGCAAGTCTTCTGTAGCCAGAGGTCCTGCTTTACAGTCGAAGGAGTCATTTAATGCATTGCTTATGCATAGCATATGGAGTGACACGATAAATAGCTGCACAGAGGAGTCGTGGTCCTCAGAGCTCTCGTTCTTTTCTCTTTCAGACTCTGTGTTGCTGCCCTTTCGGTAAACAGTTTCTGTGGGAGTCGTGAAGCTCTGTACGGTGTGTTCGATGGAGACAGGAATGTGGAAGTGCCCTACCTTCTGCAGTGCACAATGAATGATGTGCTGGCGGAAGAAATACACAAGACGAAGAGCGAAGAGGACTACATGACCAACACCTTCCTTGTCATGCAAAGGTTTGCAATAGATTTGACATGCCTCGTCTTTACTGTACAAATTTCTCATTTCTGCCTCAAAAACATCATCCTCTTCCCATCTTTTTTTCTTCCATCGCTGCAGGAAGCTTGGAACTGCGGGACAGAAACTGGGTGGCTCGGCAGCTCTGTGTCACATTCGCCATGACCCCACTGACCCTGGTGGCTGCTTCACCCTCACGGCTGCTAATGTGGGAAAGTGCCAGGCCATTCTGTGCCGTGATGGAAAGCCGTTGTCCCTGTCACTCCTTCACAATGTAGGTCTGGAAGAGGAATACCGCAGGATCAGGCAGCACAAAGCTATTATCACTGAGGTAGAGATCTTTTTTTTTTTCAATGCATCAGACTACTTAAAAATTGGTGTACATTAATGTAAATGCAGTATTACTTGCATCCTGCCTGAACACTATAGTGATTTGTATCTTCTTCTTTTTTTCTTTTCTCTACAGGACAACAAAGTGAACGGTGTAACTGATTCTACACGAATCATGGGCTACTCCTTCCTGTACCCTTCTGTCATCCCTTGTCCCTATGTGCAGACGGTCACTCTCACCCCTCAGGATGAGTTCTTCATTCTTGGTAGCCGTGGCCTGTGGGATGCTGTGTCCCCCACGGAAGCTGTGGAGGCTGTTCGGAACGTCCCCGATGGCCTGGCTGCTGCTAAAAAGCTTTGCACATTGGCGCAGGGCTACGGTTGCACCGACAGCCTCAGTGCCGTCGTTGTGCAGCTCAATGTGAGTGAAGACTGCTGTTCCTGCTGTTGTTCTGACCCTCCCCAGCCACCTCCCAGTCCAGGCTTGGGCCCTTATCCTCCGTCGTCCTCTGCCATCAAGGAGAGACCCTCAGACGGCTCCCTCCCTGTGCCCCCCTCCTCTTGTAGTGAAATTAGCAGTGAGATTAGCACCAGTGAGATGAGCAGCGAGGTGGGCTCTACCGCCTCATCAGATGAGCCTCCACAGAGCTCCTTGGTCCTACTGCAGGAGCAGTCCCACCACCCTCACCTTCACTTGCACCATCAGGCCCACTTGCTGCCTCTACAGCACCAGCAGGCTCACACAAGTACCCAGCCCTGCCACTATCTTTTCCCAGGTTCAGAGCTGCCTTCTTCCCGAAGCTGCTGTGCCCTCCACCCTGCCTGTTTAGCACACTCCTTTCAGAGGCAGCTCTCTAGTGCCACTTTCTCCAGTGCCCTGTCTGACAACGGGTTGGACAGCGAGGACGAAGAGCCCATCGCTGGGGTTTTCTCTAACGGCAGCCGTGTGGAAGTAGAGGCAGATGTTCACTGTCTGAAAGCACAGTCCTCCCTGTCCTCATCACCCAAAACGCCTGTACCCTTATCCTCCAGTCAGGAACGCAACCTGCTCACACTTCCCCCACCACCTCCACCACCGTGCACCCCAGAGCCCCTAGAAGAAGGAATTGACATAAGCCAGGGGGAGGCTGAGAACGGGTTTGAAAGGGATGAGACATGGCCGGGAGCTGGAGGGGGATGTGGGGATGGAGGGAAGCTAGCGGGCAAGAGAAGGGTTAATGGGTCTGTGGCACAGCAGGAAAAGAGCCACAACCTTATTGAAGTGGCTGCTGATGCTCCCTCCAAGAAGTCCGGGGGTTACTTCACAGCTCCAGCCCAACCTGACCCGGACGATCAGTTCATCATCCCACCCGAGCTGGAGGAAGAGGTGAAGGAAATCATGAAGCAGCATCAGCAGAAACAGCAGAAGCCTGCTGGGACAGATCAACCCACAGACTACTACGACACCCCTCTCTGAACAGCAGCACCAACTTTGGCCTCATCGTCTTTACATGAACTAAACTGGTCTGATTTTCCTACGCATGGACACAAACAAATGAGATTCGGCGAGAGGCTGTAAAAGGCACACTGAAAAGTTTCATCAAGCTTTTTCTGTGTAGTCTCTCTTCTCCACACAGCCCTGTCATTGGAGAGACATGCACTGTAACCCACTCCACTAATAGAATAAAACAAGCAAATGAGCCCTTTAATGATTCTCAATCCTCTTGAAAAGCCTGTGGACGCAGCTCCTGGCGTCCATGGTCGTGCCCTTCTCACAGACTGTGGAACATTTATTTTTTACATTAGACAACCAGCTGAGTATGTAATCAACACTAGTCTCTTTGCTATAGCATTAGCTTGCCACAACACTTGTTAATATAAATAACAATTCAATGGTTTGTTTGTTTGTTTGTTTTTTAAAGAACTTACCATATCTTTTAATGTGAACGCAGTGAAGTTTCTGGCTGAACTTTTTAAAAGCAGAGACACATAATCTTTTTATTATCAGTGAACTATGTTGAATGGTACACCAATAATACCACATCTAACTGTTGTAGATAGGGCACTTACAATACTGTATTTCTTCAGTAAATCATGGCTCTTGGCCTGTAAAATGGCATAGAAATTTTTTTGTAGAAATTTTCAATACTAACTCCTAGGAGTTGCATACTCTTTATGGTGACTCAGTCACTTTTACTAATCTTCTCTGAGAGAAATGGTGATTTTTTTTCTCCAATGATTGTAAATAAGAGAAATGTTGTATACTGAGGCTTTTAAAGGAACTGCGTACCTGTATGTCGGTGAAGGTTTTAGTGGCGGGGAGGATGCGTTTGTTTGCCGTTATGGAGGTGTCACCCTCCCTTTCCCCTTTATCTTACAGTGTAAGCCCACGCACACACACACATACACGGAGATACACAAACACAAATGTAAATGTGCAGTAGCAGGTCAGAAAACCCAACATTCCATGCAGTTTAACTACACTAAGTGGCTCTGGTTTGCTCCACTCCGATTGTGATGTCCTGTAGCCATCACTGCATCTACTGAACACTAATAGACAGATCTTTGCATGCACACACACACACACACACACCCATGCAGACATGACATGCACACATACACGGACACTTGGTTAATATTAGTCCCACCTCCCTCCTACAGTAACTGTTATCACCGGCATGACTGTGTCAAGTTCAGTAATACAAACAAATATATCCACATGGAAAAGAAACAACACAGATGTTCCTGTCTTTGGTATAATAAATTTTAAATTTGTGAATATATCTCATGTTGTCTAGGACTGTTTTTTTAACAAATGAATTCATACGTAAAACAGATTTTAATTTTTTATTTTTGATGCACTAATAATACATTGCTCTGCTGTTTTTTCCACTGAATGACCAGTAGGGGGCAGTCTAATGTAATACTTTGATCCAGTACAGAATACAAAACCCTTATTTCTGTATAATCCAAAGCCTTGTCTATAGAGTATTTAGCAGGGGAAAAAATCTTGTCATTGTGAAGTTCAGGGTGTCTTGACGTCTCTAACTAGCATGCGAGTTTAGGATGACGGCATCATTATTATTCATGCGTTTTTTATACTTTTTCTTCACGCAGATAACACTGACTACTGTAACCACCACCATTACTCCCAGTACAGATAGAGAAGAGGCAAGTGCAAGGGTGGTTTTGTCACTGTTGGACCCTCTGTGCTGACATCTGTCCCCGTAGTACCACCAGTCATCACCCACGTCACACCTGCACACCAGAGGCAAAGGATGAACATGAGAGACAGAAAACATACTTGAAGGTTTACCCAGTATTCACCACGTAGCTGATCGGGATGGTGGAAATTAGAGAAGGCTAAAGGTACACCTGAAACATTTGTGTGTTATTTGTATTTTAAATGTCTTCGCGGGAATACAAACAGACATTTGGTGAAATACGCTCATACACTTACAGGGAGTGACATGACTGTTACCACTTTCATGACCATATTGTAAATGTGTAACTAGAATCAAAGAAACAATGAGTGACGTCTTCCTGCGCTCTGTCCAAAGGTAACAAAGTTAACAAGTAGAACCAGCAAACAAACAGAATAAGACCTGAAATCTGGCATGACATATAATTTTGATTTGATGCGTAGCAGGTTGTTTGACTGTCCAAACCAATCAAGTACTTGACACTCTTACTGTGCTTACTGACAGGACATAATGAGTTCACAGTAACATAAAACATAATATGAGAGGTTTAGGAGGGGGAAAAAATAAAATCATTCAAATAAGACAGCTGCTGTGGACCATAACTTACAGACGTATGAAATTGTTTATACACTACTGTCTTAAGTAGCAATTATACTTTCTGCATCTACAAGACTGCTTTGTTCCCAGTGATTTAAATGGTGTCATCAGACGGTTAGCGCAATCGTCAGAGGACGTACGTGTGCGTGCCTGTTTTAGCTGCAAATCAAGCCCAAATCACTACCCATGCACCTAAGAGCTCACACCTGCTTTTACATGTTGATGATGATGTTCTGTGGTTGGTTTTCACCAATGATGGCACCATGCATTATAGCCAGACATCTTCACTTTAGTCTCACCTGTCCAAAGAACATTTGTACCAGGTGTTTTGTCATTTACTTATATGCAACATTACCAATCTAAGCGATACTTCCATGTTTTTTAGAGAGAACAAGCTTTCTCTATGCAACTCTTCCAAAGAGGTCATACAAACGTTTTTTAAATAGGCGAAGTAGGTCAATTTTATTACTGTAGAGCAAAGTGGGTCTAGCCATCCTGTTTCCAGTCAGTTTGCTAGATTAAATGTCAGCGCATGGCAAAGTTTTACATTAAACAAAAAGACACAGGCAGTGGCATTTTCTCATCAAACTATTGACACATAAAGAATAATACTACACACTCTAATTGTAATTGTCAATTTTGTAATGTGAATTCTTAAGTAAGGCATCTATAAGACAATTTGAAGTTGGATATTCAACAGATCAGAATCATAATACTTTATTAATCCCTAAGGAAACAAATGTATGTTTGTATGTAGATATCCAATTCAGCTGAGCCACACTGTGGCGAGGCATGGTCTGCGGCGCCGCTGCAGGGGAGGTGGACGCACCTGCACGGCATCCACAATCACGCCTTGCCGGCTTAAAAGTCTGTGCTAACTGCTTTAATGTTTTTCTTGTTGGTGATATGTGTGGCTGAGCTGAAAAGCTGCAGCTGCGAGTTGTGTGAACGACAACAGTCAGAGCACAGACGTTAAGCCAGCGAGGCGTGATTGCGGATGCTGCTTAGGTGTGTCCGCCTCCCCTGCAGCGGCACTGCAGACCACAACCCACCTCACTCATTTTAGTCAGTTTAAAATAAGTTGTTTAGCTGATATGGATGCCATAAAAGATAAAAATAAAAACAAAATGGTACTATATTAACAAACAGCGCTTGCACTAATAAAAAATTTGAAGGGTACATCCTCAGTAGGCCATGAAGCTACATGGGCTGCTGAAATATTGAGCCACAGGCACTTAAGTAATTGCCTTGGAAACTATTTTTAAAACACGTGTTGTCAACTGTTGCCAAAAATGCATAAGATATTGATATAATATTATAGGTGTGTTAGCGTCCATACTGAAAAAGCAATTGTGCAACATTTTAATCAGACATTTCTTCCTCAATGGTGTAATGTTACTCAGGGCATACTAAGTATAGTGGATGACATCAGAAAGTGCTCACCTGCAAGCAGCTTTGCCTTCATCCACGACACAGACACCACCATTCTGGCATTGCACATTGTAACAAACGTCAGAATGCGTGGTGCTGACAGGCTGTGGAGTTGTAGGAGGCAGGGGCTGGCTCACCGTTAAATGGGACACATCTGAAGAAGAGGAGCAAATGAGACACCAGGTTAAAGAAACCCACATTAAAGAGCTAATTATTTGGATTTGATTACCTGCTGTGACCTGGCCAGAGGGTTTATAAATTATAGATGTGATCATGTATGCTGAATTACATACTGTAGTTCTACTCATGCTGCTTGCCAAATTAGCATAACTCAATATGATATACTTAATAAATCCGTAATAATATAAATTACAGAATAGGAGCAGATGCAAATGCATCTGGTATATCTGGTGCTTTTACCCTCCATGGTGAGGAGGAAGATGGCATCTCCTCCCTTGATAAAATCCCTGCTTTTAGCTCTGAGATGGGTGAGATACACTGCAGTTCCAGAGCTTGGCCCTCGGAAATACTTTGATCCGTCTGTATCTGTGACCTCAACGCCAACCTTTCGAGGATCATCCCAGAAAAATTCATCAGAGCCTGTTAAAAAGAATATTAAAAGAGTGTAAAAATGTTATACTGCAAAAAGCAATGATTTCATGATTTGGTTGTAATTTGCAAACAGTTTCTGTAACTCTTTTTGAAAAAAGTTAAAACGACTGCACCTGCTGCCTTCATGTTGGGGTCAGTGGTGATGCTGCGCTGGTTGGACATGCGCTTTTGAATGTGTGGATGCTGGTCCATTAGCACCATGGTTATCTGTTTCCAAGGACATGGCCATATCTGTCCTGTGTCCCCCTCACGGGCCACCAGATTAGCATAAGCTGACAACTGGCCCTGGTAGCCTTCTATACCGCTGGGGTAAAGCTTCATTTGGAAGGTATAACCCTCTTTAGAGGTGAATGGGGGGCTAACTATATTTGTGTTTATTGGGGTGTTTTCCATAACATAACTGAAGTTTTTAACTCGCCAAATAAACTCTGGGCAGGTGGTCTCTGAAACGTTGATGTCATCCAAAGACAGGCCCCCTGATGGGGCCCCAGCTTCCACTTTGGTCCCTTCAAAGACTACCCGGAATTTCGTTTTAGCATCTAGACTGACGTGATGCAGTTGCCAAAGCTCCTGAGGGGACCCTGTTATGGCACATGCGGTAAATGCACTGAATTTATTTAAAAGCAAGCAAACCTTATATTTCAAGCAATATTCTGACAATAGATTGTGAACAGAAGTAAGATTTCCGAAAAAAAAAATCACCATCTATGGTCTTTATAAGGCGCAGACTTCCATTGGGGTTAACTTTATCATACTCTCTGACGTAGACCTTCAGCGTGTCACTGGGCCCAGCACTGTTGTAATAGAAGAACTGCAGACATTGGTAACCTCTTTTGGGATAAAGCAATCTGCTTTCCAGCAGAGCTTTGTCCCCGGTATTGGCTGTGCCGGTGCTGAAGTGCATAAAATACCCAGAGCCTAAAGATATAAGGTTCAGTTCATTAATAGGTCAGGTATGTAAACATGTTTACTCAGTGGATGATGAGATGAAAGAGTACTCCAGCCAATCCAAAGCTAAAACTGAAAAAGTTTCACATTTTACAAGTCTGCCATAAAAAATTGTTTAGTGTGGTCTCATTAAAAAGAGCCACACTAAATTTTTTCATATGTTGCTATGAACATGTTTTTTCAAATCTTCTATGCAGAGGAGATTTCTGTGCTCTAACAAGTATCTGAACATTGTTTTCAGACAGAACTGTAAAAATATGGAGCTATCCTTTCATACATTTATAGTAGATTCACTCTAAGGTTGTTCTCACCAGTGCATTTGCCCATATGGGAGTAATCAGTGTCAGGCCCTCCAGTAGCTGTTGTAACCCTGACCCAATCTGCCTGATCCCCTTGTCCCTGTATCATACCACAGATGTTTTCACGTTCAAAGTCACACGAGTCCAAGAAGGTGGAACCATGAGCTGCAGAGCAGATTTCATAAACACACATAGACAAGTGTTGGAGCACTTTGAACTGCAATAAACTAGAAAAAAATCAAGAGATAAACCAATTCATGAACATCATTATTTAATGGACGTAACAAAACATTATGTTAAACAGATCAGTTTTGCACATGCAGGACAAGTTGACTTGTATATTGGAGAAAATAAAATAATACTTGTGTGCTGATTGCTGACTCTTACTGCAGTTGTAGAGGCGGTTCAACTTGAGCAGGTCACTGTCGCTAAACTCCATACGCTGGCCAATGACATCACTAAAAGCAGGGATCTTGGTGATGATGGTGGGCTCGGTGCCATTCTGAAAAGCAGTTTTACTGTAGTGCATCATGGAGCTGTAGTCGTAGGGGACGCCCAAAGAGCTGGAGGTGGTGTCATTATAGGTGTTAAAGTTGTGTCCTTTACCTGCAAATTGGACATTAATAAAGGTGCCATTGTAGTTTCATCTATTGTGACATTGTATACTGTACTGTATCTCAGACCATAAACGCTGCTTATCAAAGACTGCTGACTTATCAAAGTACTCATTTAAAAATACTTGGGTAAACAGGTAAGTCATAAAGAAAGCAGCACATAAAGATATAAAATTTTATGAGAGGATGAACAGCCAATGTTTGAACACTGTGGTTTGGTTGGATGAATAGCAGTAGCAATACCCTCCGTAATGCGGTCCCACATGATTTTGACATAATCATCACGGTCTGCCCTGGACTGCTCGTGCCAGAAACCCAGCGCATGAAGGAACTCATGTTCAATGGTGGCAATACGGTCACAGTTTGTTCCTATAGACAGTCTCTGCTTCCCAACATGCCGGTTGCCAACAGAGGAGAAACAGCTTATGGAAAGAAAATGAGGCTTTTATGAAAATCAGATAAAGTCCCAGTGTCTTCTCTCCAGTACTGTTCCTAATTAAAACTACAGAATACATACACTCACTGACCACTCTGTTAGGTATATCTGATCATCTGCTTCGTAATGCAAATATATAATCTGTCAGTCACATGGTATCAACCTGCTAAAGTTCAAACCAAGCATCAAAACAAGGTAGAAAGGTAAATGAAATTATTTTGAGTGTGGAATGGTAGTTGGTGCCAGGTGGGGTGGAAGGAGTGTTCAAGGAAACTGCTGATCTACTGGGATTATCCCACACAACCATCTCTAGAGTTTAGAGAGAAATATCCAAAAAAGACAAATATCCAGTGACTGCCTCCATGACAACGGATGTCAGAGGAGAAGGCAAGAGTCACTCAATTAACCAAACAAATTATCGCTAAATTGACAACATGCTGATCTTTGAGGCAGATGAGCTACTGCAGCAGGAAGTAGCACACTGAGTACCACTCCTGTCAGCAGAGAACATGAAAACAGAAAAGCCAGGAAAAATATTGCCTGTTATGATGAATCTAGATTTCTGATGTTACACTTAAAAAGCTGGGAATGTTTCCAGAACCTTATTCAATCTATGCAATGAAGAATTAAAGCTGAACTGAAGACCAAAGTGGGTCCAACATGGTACAAGCAAAATATACTTAATAAAGTGTCCAGTGAGTGTATATAATCCTGCAAAAAGTTCTGTCATCTAAAACATTTTAAAAGAATAAGTTCTTCTTGCCTTACCCATCCCCTTTAAAGACAGAAATGTAGTTTGCTTCTCCGCTCCATGGCTTAAAGTCAATGCAGGTCTTGAGCCGGTACTGCTCAAAGGCCTTGAGAATCACACCTTTTGCATTGATCTCTGTGGACAAGATGAAAAATCTGGGGGGGGTTTTATAGTTGAACAAATTTCTTTATGATTCCATTGGCTTGTTAGGTAATACAATAATACATAATCTTAAAAGATCTTAGCGCTTGAAAAGAAAAATAACAAGAAAAAAGATTCATTTTAAAATAAAAATACTTGTAAGCACAGAGCTAAAAAAAAATTATGCACATTTTCTCATTTATTTCGCTTCAGTTATGCCACATGACTGTATATGCAAATATACTATACTAGAGGCTGAGGTTTGAAGGTAAATACATTAGGAGCTTTTAAATTGTAAAAAAAAACAAAAAAAACCCGCTTTTACCCAAATCATCTTCCATGTAGTATGGGATCGTCTTTGGCCACCTGTACTCTTCCCCTATTATAGAATTTCGCGGTTGCTTCTGTCACAGCCACAGACAAAGACCACAAACAAAATAATGAACCAACATTGAACTTTAATCCATTCCTTTTTTTTCTGTTGGTGGGGAAAGAAGTTCAATTTAGTTACCTCATCAAGCACTATGTCCCCTTCTGCAAGGTTCAACCCTGCCTCTGATGAGATTAAAGCACAAAGAAAGTTTAAGAGCATTGAATTTGGAATTTGGAAGGGAAAAAAAAAGGATAAATTTTCTTTTCATGAAAAAGAAAACTGTTTGATTTAACTTTCTAAAATACCTTCATTGATATCAAAAATGTCAAGATCCCGTCCACCATCAACATCGTAGTCTGTGTAAAAACAAATTAGTAATTTAACATGAAAATGAGTAAAAAAAAAGAAGCAAAAAACAGTTAAACAGTTAAAGTAGCCTTTGCTTGTTTGATAAAAAAAAACAAAAACAAACTTACCTAATAATTTTGCTGCTGGCTAAATATTAAAATAGATGAAAAAGGAATCATTGTTACTGATTTTCAAGTGTATAAAAGTCAACTTTCAAGTTCTCCTCAGACCACGTCTATAATAAAAAATAAACAAAATGGCAATTTCTCACCAAGCAGAGTGTAGTACCACAAAGGAGGCATGCAATGTAAAGAATGAGCACACCTGTAGGTTCCCTTCCTGCCATGTCCTAGAATCTCCCTCTACAAGAGTCTGCAACTAACACTTACGGAGCTCTGATGAGCATTCAGAAAGAAGAAATCAGAAAAGTGCATTTGGGGTGGTGAAAAAAATGTGCTCACAAGTCAATAACTGACAGAGCTATAATGGGCTGAAGTTAAACTACAACTTCAATCCACTCTCGTATCAGCCAGTAAATCTTTGCACATTTGCAAGCAGCAGGCCTGATATAAGACATGCTGAAATTTATAGCAACCTCCAGATCCACGTGTACATTTCTCTTTGTGTTTTCAGGACATGGCACCATTATTCTCAATTTCTATTTTTCTATTTCTATTAAAGTCAGCGACACTGTGGAGTGGAAGGGAGACTTTGAGGACCTCCTTAATTGGAAGATGAGTCTTCCGACTCATGCATTACCAAGGGCGAGGTCACAGCGCAGTTAAACAACTCGTTGGTTGCAGGGCCACTTGGATGGATACAGGAGGAACAATGCGGCTTTTGTTGTGGTTGGGGAACACTGGACAAGCTCTGTATCCTCTTGAAAAAATTTGAGGATGCATGGGAGTTCACCCAACCACTCTATTTGTGCACAGTGCTCCAGGAGGATCTCTGGTCTGTTGTTACGAGCCATTTGGTCCTTATACAATTGTTGCATGAGCTTGATCCACATAGCTGGAAAAAAGTCGGACTCAGTCCTGCGGGGTGATGGAGTCCGCCGGGGCTGCCCTTTGCCGCCAGTTCTGTTCATAATTTTTATGGACAGAATTTCAGGCCATTGCCAAGTGGCTAAACGTTTCCACTAGGGTGGTCTCAGGACATTGTCTCTGCTTTTTGCAGATGATGTGATTCTTTAGGCTTCGCTGGGTGGTGGCCTCCAGCTTGCACAGAGTGGTTTTCAGCCAAGTGAATGAGAATTAGCACTTCCAAGTCTGGGGCCATGGTCCTCAGCTGGAAAAGGGTGGAGTGCTCACTCCGAGTCAGGAAGAAGGTATTGCCCCAAGTAAACAAGTTTAAGTATCTCAGGGTCTTGTTCACAAGTAAAGGGAGAGGGGAGCAAGAGCTCAACAGATGTGGATGTTGTACCGGTGTGTTGTGGTCAAGAGAGAGTTGAGTATAAAAGCGAAACTTTCGATTTAGCAGTCAATCTACGTCCCTACCCTCACCTATTGTCATAAGCTCTAGGTAGCGACCGAAAGAACAAGATTGTGGATACAATCACAGAAATAAGCTTTCTCTGAATGGTGGCTGGCCTCTCCCTTAGAGATGGAGAGAGAGACATGCTGGAGAGATTATATCCCTCAGCTGGCCTGGGAACGCCTTGGTGTTCACCCGAACAAAAGGAGGTGGCTGGGGAGACAGAGGTCTGGGCTTCTCTGCCTGGGTTGCTGCCCCCGCGACCTGCCTCCGGATAATTGGAAGAACATGGATAAAATACACACACACATATACACACCCACAAACATAAGAAATGAAAGAAAAAAAACATTTATTTCAAACATGCTTTGCCATGAAAAGGTTTAGTCTTAAACATATACTAGTGTATATATACTAGTACACCCAATAATTAATAGTCTTGAACTTCTTATTGTCACTGAGAAGACAAACAATGTAGATGCAGGCTCTTGTTCTTGTAAACTTGCAGCGAAACACAAAGACTCTACATAAGAACAGTACAGCAACAGTACAATAAAAAAACACTGAAAACTACATCTCACAGGCACAGCAGTTAAGTGTCAGGGCTCTGTGTGCGGGCAGACCGAGGTGAGGATCCAATTGCAGGACTCAGAAACGGAATGCTATTCAAAAACTACAGATTTAGTGCCGGCAACAAACAAAACTGAGAGAAACACAAACTGAAACACAAAGGCGCAATCTGTTGGTACAACGCGACACTGACTCAGAGAAACACGGGGCTTAAATACACTGGGGTGTAGTCACAGAATGGAAAACAGGAGGGAGACACAGCTGTGAGAGATCAGGGCTAACGAGACAGGGAGCGAAGCTTGACACACTGAAAACATACCCCTTCAAAATAAAACAGGAAACATTTTACCAAGATGAAGACTAGGAATCACGGACTTTACACAGAGGGGACACACGGACAGAGAAGACTAAGCACCAACAACATTAACAGTCTGTTGACTCATTACACAATCTGGTCATCCAGTTTGGATGTTATCAGTCCATTTAATGGATGTTGTCAACAGTAATCAGCCTCAGAGACATAAACCAGTATGGACTTTCTACACCTAACAGTTGTGATCATCCACTTGCACTGAAGTAAGTGCTCTGACTATTAACTATTAATAGTCCAAGAGACCACTACTTTTAGGCTGATACATCATCAGTATATTCATTCTTAGGTGTGGTGGCAAAATCTAAACCCTTATTATGGGATGATTACACACTGGTTAGACAAATTTAAAAAACAGTAAACTTCATAATTTGTCCACTGTTGAACAATAAATAAGAACAATAAATAAATAATTTGTTTATACCTACCGTTTTTACCTGATCATAGTCAAGGAAAACCCAACTACAGTGTATATTAGTGACAGTTAACATCCTCTACAGATCATCAGCCGATCTCAAAACTAAGTAGATAAACATTTGCATGTGCTGAAAGTTTCCCACTCGCTAGAATGTGGGAGGAAAACGGACCAGCCTACAGAAAACCCGCAAAGACCCAGTAAGAGCAAGTGAGCTATTGTCACGTCATGATCAAAGTCTGTAGCTTCTGCTGTATAGGAGCAAAATGCACGAAACCTCACGTAAACGGCTGCAACCAGTGATAAGCCCACTCTTTCATATTCAGCAAGCTGCGTTTTCTGCACAAGATCAAACTGTTTAATCACGAATAGTTTTCGCTTTCCCTTTTATAAAAGGAAATTATAGTGATAAATGCACACAATGGCAACATTCAAAGCAGTAATGTGCAACTTGTTTGAAATAACCATCACAAATGCAATACTTTTACCTTGATCTCAATTTCTAACAGCTGCTGTAATACTTTTGTATATGTTTAGTTAAATTCTTATAATATGTGACTGAAACCCGGTATTGCCACATCATTATTTGTATAGTCACAATAACCTTCATAATACAATGGTTTTGTGCTGCACTGCTATCAGAAAACATAAAGATCTTACTTCTGTGGTGAAATTACTTTTCCAGACCACTAAAAATGAATGCTATTGCCACAGTAGTTGTTGAAACAGTTATGAAAATGGCAGAAATAATTAATTTCATCACCTGTAAATTAAATATTTAAATCTGTATGCGGAGATCAAACTGCATGATGCCTTATTTTTTTTCAATCCAGGATGGAAGTTGTACTAGAAGATTCAGTTTTTTTTACTTGCACTGTGCTGCAGATGGCGATATAGCAAGCTAAAGGCCTCTTGCTCTGATCACCATGGTTCCTTGCATTAAGAAAACATACATTGGCAATTTCCAAATGAAAGTTTTTCTGTATCACTTTTGAGCAAAGAAATTGCTGTACAGCCAAACACATTTATGTGTTCTTGATAAGGGTCGTTTCTTTTTGACTGCATTTCACTGTCCTTGATTGCAGTGGAACTAGGCCAAACAGGACCAAGCAATCACAAAGCTGTCACGTTCATGCAGCCTTTGTGTGCTTTGGTAGTGTCATATTATCAGCTATGGTGATTGCATATTGATATTTCCTGGCTGCTGCTTTATATTACTTAAAAGAGTTTGTGGGTTAGATAGAACCAATGGAGCTGAACTGATGCACCCTAGACTCTGGCCATATTTGTCCTGTGACTTACAGGCAGCATATTTTATATGAGAAAAATATTCCCAGATGCATAAAATTAACAATAATAACACTGAATTCTGAAGAGAAGATTTTAGCACTGTATTACTAATTTGTGACATTGAGACAATAAGTGATGGTAGGTGGACAGCTTCTTGGTTGTTTAGAAAAGGCTCATGTGTATCCAATCATGTGGGTTGTATTTGCACAGCACTGTTAAAAAAGTTTACTGTAAATTCTTGTCTTGCATAAAGTTTTTTTTTTTTTAAAGAAGTCATTTCTACATTATACTAAATATTTATTTTTATTCACAGTATCTTGAGGTATGTTTCAGGGGTTAAAAAGAAGTCATTGTCTTTTGATCTGCTGTCTGATCTGATTGTGACTTCACCAGAAAACTTCAGCATATCGGTTCTTAGTAAGCTACAAGTATGTGAGCAGACATTTGTGTGTGCTACAAGTGCATTTATTTACTTCTAGATTCTGCGCTTATAAATTTGAGTTAAGCTTTCTTCCCATATGGCTGTAAAGCTTGAATAGGATCTATATTTGCTGCATATACACTCACCAACCACTTTATTAGGTACACCTCTTTAGCTGTTCATTGACAAATATGTAATCAGCCAATTACTCGGCAGTTACTCAATGCATTTAGGCATGTATAGACATGGCCAAGAGAACCCGCTGAAGTTCAAACCCAGTGTCAAAATGAGGAAGAAAAGTGACTTAAATGACTTTGAATGCGCCGTGGTTAGGGATACACCATGTATCCATCCTGATTTAAAGCAGGATGGATACATGCTATAATGTCGTTTATGTCAGACTCTGACCCTCACATCAGACTGAGAATTTGTTTTTCCAACCTTTTATTGTCCAGTTTTAGTGAGTCGTGTGATTATAGCTTCAGTTTCCTGTTCTTAGCTGAAAGGAGTGGCTGAACGACATGATAGCATGTATCCATCCTGCTTTACATTGGTGGTTAAGGCTGCTGCAGCTGTTGGTGTAATATTGTTGGATAAGGGAAAATTCACAGATCTGGACCCAGCGGTTTTGATTTTCTTACACACCTTGAACGTGTTTTGCTGGATCATTACAACAGTTTTTGCATATCTTACAAGGATACCCCTTAGGTGTCTCCTGGAAGAGGTATTGCAGGCATGTCCTACTGGAAGGACGCCCTGGTGGAGACCAAGGACGTTTCACTACTGATCTTCATTAACAAGTGGTGTCAGCCCGCTTGTTATGAAACTGTTGAAGTTCAGGAGCCATGCAAGAATTTCTGATTTCTGGTTCATCTAATGAGGATCATATGACATTATAGAAACTTACAGGAGGCATTCTGCATTTTGATAAAATAACCATGCGATGCAACATCTCAAATGTTGTTTAACTATAAGAAAACTATAACTGTGAGTCATTCAGCATCATTATCAAAATGTCTCAATATATTCTACCCAGCCATCAGCAGTCAGCAAATGTGTATGCAATGTGTGGCCTTACCTTATAAGATAAAGTTTGTATAAAATGGTTCTTCTGTATTTCTTCTTGACCACTTTGATGTCCATGTAAGCGTCTTGTATTCTATCATGGACAATAATTTCTCCCTACCCTCAGTGGCCATCTCAATTAATTCTTTTAGAACATAGTTACACCTTGAATGAGGCTTTCATCTCAAGCTTGTGTGTGTGTGTGTGTGTGTGTGTGTGTGTGTGTGTGTGTGTGTGTGTGAGAAAGAGAAAGAGAGAGAGAGAGAGAGAATTCATGCATGTAAGAAAGAAGAGGAGCAAGTGGCATGCAAGGCAACATTTTCACTGAGTGTAATTCTTTCAAAGATAATTTATTCCTGCCTTTAAGATGTGGGGGGAAAAAATGATTGTTCCCTTTTCTGGCGGGCATGCGATATTGATTTCTAATTAAAAACAGCATACTATTGCTGAAATTGGTAACTATTACTTTTTAAAGTGAATTTCAGAGGTTTTAAATGAAGCTAATCCCACTAAATAACCACAGTGCTGGAACATTAAAGATTCTGATTTAACCTACTCAGCTCCAAAAGTTTACAGCTTTGTGGAAGGAAACAAGGATGGAAACAAGGACTTCTTAAAGAAGTTAACCACTTCTTAGAAAGTCTGGCTGGCTGAAAGCCCTGATCACCAAATTGTATGTACACAAGCTGTACCACCTTTGTTTTGTCTACAAGCAGAACACCATGACAGGCACCAACCACCTTGCAGCTGCATCTCAGTGCAGAAGCTTCACGAATGCAGATGCTAAACATGGTCCATTCAGATTCAGTGTCTCCCTTGGAATGCTGTTAAAGCTCTGCTTGAAGTTAAAGATCTCACTTATGGGGGTCTCTGCCAGGTGTTCCTAGTGCACCATTACTATAGGTTTAGGTGCAGCAGGTCTGTCCAGCATCCTCCCCCGCCACCTGATCCAACTCATCACCAGGTGGTGATCTGTTGACAGCTCAGCACCTCTCTTCACCTGAGTGTCCAGAACATATGGCCGCAGATCTGATGATACGATTACAAAATCAATCCTCGACCTGCAGCCTAGGGTGTCTCGTGCCACTTCCACTAATGGACACCCTTATGTTCGACAATGGTGTTTGTTATTTACAAACTGTGGTTTGTACAAAAGTCCTATAGCAGAACAATGCTCAGGTTCAGCTTTGGCAGACGGTTCCTCCCAATCACGCCCCTCCGGGTCTCACTGTCATTGCCCACGTGAACATTAAATTCTCCGAGTAAGATGATAGAGTCCCCAGGTGGAGTTCCCTCAATCACCTCATCTAGGTACTCCAACAGTTTCAGCTTCTCAAAACTGTTGTTAGGTGCATAAGAACAGATGATAGTCAGGACCCATTCCCCGATCTGAAGGTGCAGGGAACAAACTGACAAACTGCTGCCTGGCAGGGTCTTCCATAATTGTTCCTGGGTGAGGGGCCAGACAAAGAATGATTTACAAATCCCCATGAGTGAAAGGTCTAGTGAACAGTTCACCGTGCCCAGGATAGGGTTACTGGACCACATCCTTGAGCCCGGCCCATCGAGGGTCCCTGTGAGTGAGCGTCTGATGGCCAGTCCTTAGTCAATAGAGCCCGGCCTGGCACATCCTAAATAAGGGACATGGGTCCACCCTCCTGTAGGCCGACCACCTGCAGGAGGTGCTGCATGGGTCCGGTGCAGGGTGTGCTGGCTGGAGATGTAACATATACTACTACTACTACTACTACTACTACTACTACTAATAATAATAATAATAATAATAATAATAATAATAATAATAATGGCCCGACATATTCCTGCAAAACTGTTGGCACCCATTCTGTGTTTTCCTTTGCATTCTTTGGACCGCAGCTGATGCATCACCTGCCTCAGTCTACTCAATTTTTGTTTTTACTTCCTGGCAGATGTTTTTTTTTACACTGAGAAAATATTTTTTGCAAATGGAAGTATGCTCAGCTGTAGTGACGCACCAGTGGCCCCGTTGCCCCCTTGAGGATGGGCCTGCCGTATTGACGTCATTGATTAGTGTAGTTTTGGAGATTGACGCTGCAGCCTGTTGTAGTGAATGAAGCCCGTGTCGTTTCACTGACTACTCATTTCCAGCCAGTGTGATGACGCTCTCTGCTGTTTTGTAGCCGCTGATGCTCTGACTGTTGTTGAAAGGAGTCAGCATGTCTGCTATATTATTTTGCCTCCGCAACTGTGCGTGAAAGGAAGCCCGAAACTTTTTAATGGGACTTTAGTTGGCTCAAATATTAGTGGACACACATTTTATTCAGCAAGGTAAGACGATATGTTTTTTCATTAGATCAAGAAAAACAAAGTTTTCAGTAATGTAAGTTTAAATTGTGACAATTTTGACTTCCATTTGTTATGAAAACTAACAAACCTTTCAAAGTTAATTTGCAACTGGTTGACCCGCGGGGCTGGGCGACATTGCTCTAACCGCTGAACGATCTTTAGATGCTCTTTGAATAGCATTTAAATAGCATGCAAAAGTTTAACTAAAACTGAAAATGGTAAAATTCATACAAAAATGCTCGCTGATTTTGTTTTTTAACAGTAATATCACTAAGATTCAGCTTTTCATCACTCGTTAGTGGTGTATTTTCCTCCATCCCACCACCTAATTTACCCTAATTAACTAACCTTTGTTAATGAAGAGATCTGATCCTTTGAAGCTCTCAAAAATTCAGTGATAAACAACACGGGTTTGCAGTTTTGCGTATAGAACGGTGCGCCTCTGTGAGGTCTGCAACTTTACGCACGGAGCTGGATTATAATTACTGCTTCTACCCGGCCGTGCGCATTTGCGATCTGTTACGGACAGTAATCACGTGAGCAATTCTTGAGCGACAGGAGGCGAATTATTTTGATGTACTTTGGATGCGATGAATCACTGCTGATCCATCGCTAAATTTGTCATTTCACGTGTTCTATCGGGTTGTATTTTCACAAAAGGAAGGTAAATCACGCAAAATTATGAATTGACACCGCATTCTTATTAAAATAAGAATTAAAATAAGAATTAATGTTACATGACATTACATGAACATACTTTAGGTTTTTGTAGCACAACAACCATTTGGCGTTAGACTGTTGAGCTTGACATGAACAGCAAATATCAGGATGTCGCGTGCAAGATTGCATGAACACAACTACTATTATTATTGATGAAGATTGTTTTTAATTGCGCATATTGAGGTTCGCAGAACAAAGCAGAGCAGTTCTGCAGTGTTGTTCACAGGTGTTTTGGAGGTACATTTTCCTGATACGACTTGTTTATTGACCCTATGAAATCTATTGATTTAGACCTGACGGTCACTATCTGACTTTGGTTGCTGAAGCAGAATGGAAACATAAAAAATGTGAGTGCTGATGATACTGGCAGCTTATACGGACATGTAAATATGCAGGTCCTCCAAATATTTTAGGATGCTGAAAAGATCTACACAGCCATGCATTTTTATTATCGTTTTATTAGTCCTCTCTGACACAAGCTTACGAAAGACACATTTCCATATGTGTATATAAAAAAAGCTTTTTTTTCAGTTCAACAACATTATTTATGTATAATTAACCTTACATTTATAATGTAAATCATTGTCAGTGTTGTCAATGTGACACCGTTCAGCATCTCTCTTTAGTTATGTCATGTTACTGTTTAAGTTCCTTATTTACACATTCAATCTCATAATTTGTTTGAAATCTATCTAATCTACATGTAGACGTTTAATCAAAAAAAATGTAATAATTTTACCGATTGCTTATTTTTCTTCTATGAGTTATTTTAAAACTTAAATAATAAAATACTTCAAAATAGTTAAAAAAGTACTGATTTTTTTAAATGAAAAAAAAATTCTTCTAAATTGACAGTTACCATTTGGTGCAGTTTAATGTTTAAATTTTTATAATAATTTTTTTTTAATTTTTTGTAATTAAATTGAAATGTAATTAAATTTAAATGTAAATAATCAGATGAATATAATGAGATAAAAAGTACTCTTGCCTTTGTAGGGTACTAAGTATAAAGAGCTATGAAACCTCAATACCTCACACTATGGCATTACAGCAAATGTACCTGGTTCCATTCCATCACTGGTGGTCTGTTGAGCCATCTGGTAAATAGGCCGATATTCACTCATTTATTTGGCTTCCAAACAAAAAAAAAAACTCCTGAGGGCTCTCCATGTGCTAAAAGCTCCCCTGTGTTGACATGGCTCTTTCTAAGGTAATGTGTGAAAACCATCTGCTCATTGCATTGAAAGACTGAATCATTTCATGTGAAGTTGTACAAAAACATTAAAGTGTAAGGTGTTACTATACTTAATGCTTTTTTGATGAGACACAATCAGAACACCTGAAATGTCCTAATGCTGAAGACTTTGCATGCAAACGCAATATGTAAGAACAAATAATAAAAAAGTTTCTAAAAGTTTTTTTTTTTTTTTTTTTTTTTTTTTTTAAAAAATGTTTTTATTTTTTGTTTTTTTTAATAAAAAAATTG
>VUQR01017965.1:0-18410 GCA_015108515.1 Hemichromis elongatus | reverse complement strand
TTTTCATTGTTAAAAAATGTGTTTACAGATGGGATTGTTAAATGAAGACATTGCATTCCACTCTAGCATACCGGCGCCACTGGATATAACCGTGGCCGTGGTCTACTCTGTTTTTGGTGAGTTAGATCTAGTTTATAACACTATCAATGAGTTTTCTCTGAGTTCTGCTCAAGCTGAAATGAATAGCAGCATGAAGCGAGGCATCCTGCAGCGAAGTGCAAGTTCACTTTTATTTTTAACTGTGTTGCTGTGTGCATTTCACTTAACACCTACTGTGTACACATCTATCTGCATTTACTGTTTATATTACAGATGTCATGGTGGGGTTTTTTTTATATAGAACCAGTGATTTTGTCAGTATTAATGAAGAATATTCTACATTTAATATTTTTAGAGAATCAACCACAGTTCTATGTATTTGTATATGCTACTGGATAAATGTGAATAAGCAGTTTAGTGTTATGCCTGTAAGCCAGTAGAAGTGTGAGTTTCTTATCATTCTGTAGAACCATAATACTTTGAAAGTTACATATATACTTTGTGGCCACTTCATTAGATAGTGTTCATGTGCATGTGCATGTAGGCATGATGAAGATGAACAGCTGAAAATCAAACCAAGCATCGCAAAGAAGAAGAAAGGTGTTTTGAATGTCACATGGTTTTTGGTGCTGGACAGGCTAGTATGAGCATTTCACAAACTGCTGATCTACTGGGACACATGGATTCAGTTTGAGCGCATCATGTTGGTTCTTTGTTGTAGTACGCTTTATCTAGTACACTTTGTATGGTGTTTGTATTAATTCACTTGATATATTTACATTATTATGTGGCCTTATGTTATTGGACAGATATAAAAGTCATATCTAATGCATTCTAGGCAAAAAGCATATTATCCAATACATTTGTCTTGTTTTAAACAGAGAGAATTTAATGAGGCAATTTCTGAAAAGCCAAAACAAAATCCCTCCCATTGTCCCATTATCTCCTCAGCCGTATGGAACACTATCCCATCAGTATTTTACTCACATTCAGGGGTTTCTGGTCTGATTTATTTTTGCAGGAGTATGTTCACTATTTGGCAACAGCACACTGTTGTACATCTCTTACAAGAAAAAGAACCTCCTGAAACCCGCTGAGTACTTCATTATCAACCTTGCTGTCAGTGACTTGGGCCTGACTCTGTCCCTCTACCCCATGGCGATAACTTCAAGTTTCTACCACAGGTACAAAACTCAGCGCCTACTTCTTCTCAATCATTGATCTTTGATCCATGTCTTTGCTTTGAGCCGTCCTCTTTCTCACACCCCCTTGCCCTCCCACACAGGTGGCTGTATGGGAAAACAGTATGCTCCGTATACGCATTTTGTGGCATGTTGTTTGGCATCTGCAGTCTGACCACTCTAACCCTGCTAAGCATGGTGTGCTTTGTGAAAGTATGTTATCCGCTCTATGGTAAGTCTTCAAAGAGGCTGTTTTTGCTCAGTGAAATGACATGGGATTAACGACCAGATCCCTAAGTGGCTGATGTTGATTTATCTGTGGAAGGAAATGAGCCCTCTGTAAAGCACTGCACATTAACTTTTCTTTGATAAGTGACAAGTCAAAGGGCTGTGCTCAATAAGTACTGCTTGTGATGTTGGTTAACTCTGTGCAACTGGGTTTTCTATTTGGCTCCCCTTTCAAAAAAGTGCATTTCTCCAGTGCCTTAAAAGAAAGTAGGACGTTTAGTTGCAAGGACAAAAGTAACTTGAAAGTATGAGCCTACAAATGGATATATTCATATAATTGCTTTAAAATGTAATATCTAACCTTGGATATTTAAAGAAGTGCTTATTTTATTTTCAGTCCCTGACAGAAATGATACCTGCGTAGCATCTATGGCTGACGTAACATCACTCGTCATTTAATGAACTTAGATTGCTTTAGAGCGCTCATCTTTTGCCTTCTGCTCCAGCTTAATGAGGCCTCTAGTCACCTAACCTCTTTATGTTCTAACTGAGCTTGTGTGGAAATTAGCAGTCTGTATAATTACACAATGGCATTTTACTACTCCAGTGAAACTCATACAGACAACTTATCACCATACTAAAAAAATAACTAAGTTAACAAAAGACGTATAAAATGCGGACTGAGCTCTCTCTAAGAAAACGTTTAACCATTTTCACTTTTTAAGAAACAAGTAAGTGCCATAATTACCCTCTTGGAAGGAGAACTGGCATTCCTGTGAGGCACTCTTTCAGTGACTTTGTTTAGATTGTTTAATTTGAAGCCATAGATTTGAGTAGAGTCCCTTAGTTAACCATGATTGTGCAGTTTGTTTGTTTTTGTTGTTCAGTTCATGCCGGATTTCTTTGACTTCATAATCTGCTCTTTGTTTGCCTTGATTACCCCATCTCTGTTCATACTAAAGGACAGAGACTGGCTTACAAGCCTGTGTAAAGATTTGAAATCTCATCCTTCAGGTTGTCTTATGTTATCTTTTAACGGTAGTCCCATCATTTTCTTTCCGTTTAAAGCAGTGCAGCGTAATAAAATCACCTTTCTAAGAAGTCCAAAAAAGCCATTGGGTAAAGCTAAACACTTCTGAATCCAGATGCAGTTCTACAGCACCATGCTGTATATGAATTAGATGATGGTGTATAAACATCTTAGAGCACACAGAGTATTTTTCACACAGTAAAGCATCATTTACCATGCCATCATTTAAAGTATGTAAATACACTGATCAACAAATGAAATTGTCTGTCAGTGCAATAAATAATAACTTACATTCACCTTCATATCATAAAATATTAACACAGTCTGTTCTTACAGGAAACAGGTTTAACTCTGTTCACGCCCGTCTGCTAATTGCCTGCGCTTGGGTCTACGCCCTGCTGTTTGCATGCTCCCCACTGGCCCACTGGGGGGAGTATGGACCAGAGCCTTACGGCACCGCCTGTTGCATTGACTGGCGTCTGTCCAATCAAGTCAGCACAGCACGGTCTTACACTGTGGCCCTGTTCATCTTCTGCTACATCCTTCCATGCTGTGCTATCGTAGCATCCTACACAGGCATCCTGGTCACAGTGCATGCATCTCGCAGAACTATGAAGCAACATGTACTGAGGCCGACTCACATGAGCAGCATCCAGATAGTTATTGTTAAGGTAGGTTAAGGTAAACTTCACTTAACCACTTCTGTGGACTCCTTCACCGTGTTCTCCCCATAATGTGCTACATGTGTGTTTGTGTGTGTAAATGTTATATTGAATGATTATATAGTACTCACTAATCACTAAATAATAAGTAAAAAATTAAAAGTTTTAGTCAATTTATTCATATCTGTAATCTTTTTATCACATGTGCTTTCAACTTTAAATTAAAGTGCAGGAGGAAAAAAAAATTGCATAGTGTGATCACACAGTTATTGGTGGTAAGACCACGGTTTATGGGTAGCTTAGAAAACCACTATCTTAGAAAGAAGAGTCCTCTTTAGAGTTCCTCGCCTCAATTTGTTATAGAAATTGACAGTGACCTCAATATATCCTCTTCATGATGCAGTTTCTCATTAAGAGATAAGTTCTGGTTTCACTGTGATAGATACTGCTGCCTTTGCTGATAAATCATCATATTCTCTTCTCTGTAAGAACATCTGAGATTCATTAAAAAATAAAAAAATAAAAACCTGATGAGGAGTGAGAAGAATGCCTTTTAAATATTTTGGGCCTCTGCGTGTTGTCTTTTAAATACAAAGTGTTCATTTGGGTGTATAGTGGTGGATCTCCTCAACCAGCTTTTTTCTTTAAACTTGTTGTTTTTTGTTTTTAATTTTCCACCACAGTCTGGAGAGAATGGCAGGGGGCACCAAAAACACAAAATTAAATACAGGGAGGGCCAACAGTTTCAAAACACAAAACACCATTGTTCATATTTGTCTTTACAACAAATAGCTGTTTGTTTCCAGTGCTGTGAAATAGTATTTGTCCTCATCCTGATTTTCTAAGGGGTTTTTTTGTTGCATATTTGTCATAATTAGATGTTCTAGATCATCAAACTGATTTTAATACAGAACAAAAATAGCCAGAAAAAATACAAACTGCAGTTTTTTCAATAAATGGTTTAATTTTGAAGCAATTTTGACCTACTCTTCTTTGCAAAACTGTTTTAATTCAGGAGGTTTTTCAACCATGAACGGACTGTTTAAGGTCATGCCAAAGCGTCCAAGCCTGACATTGACTAGGCCGCTCCAAAACCTTCAGAAGTGGACTTGCTGGTGTGTTTGGGATCATTGTCCTGCTGCATAACCCAAGTGTGCTTAAGATTGCCAGACATTCTCCTTCATGATTTTCTGGTATAGAGTAGAATTCATGATACCATCATTTACAACAAGTCGTCCAGGTCCTGAAACAGCAAAACAGCCACAGACCATCACACTACCACCACAATATTTACTGTTTTTTATGGGCTTCCTTTTCTGACATGCTGTGTTACTTTTATGCAGTAATGAGGCTCAAACCTTCAAAAAACTTCAGCTTTTGTCTCAGCAGCCCACAGTTCAATTTTACCTAAAGTCTTGGGGACAAACAAGATGTTTTTTGGCAAATATTAGACAAGTTTTTATGTGCTTTTTTTTGTCAGCAGTGGTTTTAAACTTGGAGCTATCCATTCAATGCCATTTTTGCCGTCTCTTGTTAAATCATGAACTTTGTAACCCTTTTGGAATCTTTTAGCCTGCTTCACTTTGTCGGACAGGTTGTATTCAAGTGTTACAACCTGTATTTGAGTGATTGCTTATTCATCAGGTTTGACATAAGGCCAGGTTTTGCATTTTGAATTGAAATTAGAAAGCTTGGAGCTGATACGATGCAGATAGTTGGGAAACTTGACAAGTGTTGCTTCAGTCGAGTTTGATTTTTATTGGGATTTGGTAACAAGAAATGTTGAATTACACTTTCTGTGCTCTTTCTCCTGCTAGCTGAGTGTGGCTGTCTGCATTGGTTTCTTTGCGGCATGGAGTCCATATGCTGTGGTATCCATGTGGGCTGCCTTTGGACACGTCAAAAACATCCCTCCCATGGCATTCGCCATGCCAGCCATGTTTGCCAAGTCCTCCACCATCTACAACCCGATCATCTACCTGATGCTAAGACCGAATTTCCGAAGGGTGGTATGCAGCGACCTGGGTGCACTATGCCAGGTCTCTATGAAGGGCTGCATCTGCAGCCAGTGCCAAGTAAAGTGCTGCTTAAAGCCAAAGATCAGGGTCAGACTTGGTGCAGTCCAGAGACAGACCATTCACTTTGCTTCATCCACCAACCCCCCTGCTCAAGCGCCAACAGTGACATTAAAGGGTCAGAGCAAGGATGTGTTTGAGTGCTTCAAACATAGCCCTCAAATATTTGGTGTCACTAAGCCAGCTACCAGTGGAGAATTATCAAAGGATCGAGACATTCCAGTTCCCCTAACGCATGTGCACGATGCAAAAAGTGTTTGCCAAAAAGAGAAATCTTTTATAGCCACCTCATGGGGAAAAAGAACTTTAGAAACAGACAATTTCTGTATCAATCTGGAGATGGTTCAAAGGCATGCAAGAGTGGCCTGGCCCTGATATTTATTGATATTTGTGAGCATATTCAGAAACCCTATCAATATTTTTAGGCATTAATGATGTATACCTGAAGTGTTTGAGCAACAACCATGTCATATATTTATTTATTTACGTTTCTTTAATTTCTCTCCTATTCATTAAAAATGTGCCAGGTTGCATGGCTCAGATTACATTACTTGGGGGGTTTCCACCAACTGAAATAACTTCCCAGTTAAATTTGTTAGTTTCAGATACTTTGAAGGTATTCAGTCAATAGTGATGCACTTTTAAGGTGTTGCTCTGGGTTCCAGTGCAGATGTGCAAATTTTTAAAATGCATTAAAATATTCCTCCGCCTCAAACACTCCTCCAAGCACCGATGGAAAAAATACGCCTACATTTCGATTCCACATTGGCTAAAGGTAAAACAAGTGAAGTGTCGCTGTAAATGTTAAAAATCATCATTAATTCATTTATATTTTCTGGGTTTTTACGTGTCTAGAATTTGGTGTCCATATTTGACTATTCTTTTGGCTAACAGTGCCCTCCAGTTAAAGGTGAAATTATGCACTTTAAGAGAAGTGCTATGCAAATAGTTGTCAGCCTTTTACTATTAACTTATTAGCCATTTGCTCTAGGTAGAAGAAAAACTTTAGTTTGACCATTTGAAAGTCAGTATATATGACATTACTTTACTACCACTTCTACATTACTACTTTAGTATATTTGGGAGGCATTTATTATAAATGTACTATGTATTGCTATAACGTAGCAATATTAAGTTAAGCAATTCATAATCATGGCTTTGTGTACAAAATGTATTTTGTGATTTGCAAGGTAATTGTTTTTCTTTTGATCATTGATCACAGCAGCTCAGCCTTGTGTATAGATAGAAACTGAGAGTCAGCTTATTTTAAATGTTGTCAAGGCTTCCTTTACTGTAACATTACAAACAGTGTTTACACTGGCCACTTGCAGGTACTGCAATAGTGGATGGTGCTTGTGAGTTATCTATGTATGCGATCTAGAAAATGAAATATTTCTGCAGAATACTGTGTTTAAGTTATTGTACAGTCTATAATTACTGTTTTATTTTTTTAAAAAGGACAGTGCAGTTTAACATTGTCCAAGTATAAAACATGTGACTGATGTAACGCACATAAGTTTATAGCTATTGGTAATTTTCAATCACGCAATGCAAACTTCAAATCAGCCTGACTGCAGAATATACCATACTCAAAATATTTTATGCAACACTATTTTTTTTATTTTTACTTGCATACACTTCTATACACTTGTTAGGTGTATATGTGTTCAACTGCTCTGTCATGCAAACACCCAATAAGCCAATTCAATTCACACCGGCTCACCTAAATTAGAAAATGGAAAACTCCACATCCATTTATGAGCACGGTGAACCCATCTCCTGATGGCTGCCTCCAGCAGGATAATGCACCATGTTAAAAAGCCCAGATCATCCCAAGCTGGTTTCTTGAACAATACAGTGAATTCACTGTATTCAAATGACCTGCATAATCACCAGATCTCAATCCAGTAGAGCACCTTTGGGATGTGGTCGAATCTGTTCTGTAAAGTTAATGCGCATCTGAATCTGGACAGTTACTCAGGACCAAACAGATCATTTATATGAAGCCTTTGTTTTTAGATTCATGGCTGATGTTCCTTTACATGCAGTCATCCAAAGAATCTACAACAACTTCATCTAAATGAAATATTCTTTTTTGTGTTTTTGCTCCCTCCAATGTATGTTTCTCTGTTATGTCCTATATACATAAGTACATAATTAGTCTACGGACCCAGAGAGCACTATTTAAACATCATCAAATCTGAAAATAAACCTGCATTTGTATGTAATACACAGAGCTTTATCACTAAATCGTGGACTTCAGGAAATGATGTTATTTTCCCAATAAACTCACCATAAAAAAAATCTGATTTGCAAAAGTACACTATCACCATGTCGGTAATTTGTTAAAAAGTCCATCAAAACATGAGCTTGAATTTCATTTAGCTTTTTAAAGTCTGGATTGCTCAGTTTCATTTCTGAACTGAGCAATCCAGTTCTCATTGGACCTGAGCTTTGACTCACAACTTTTTATTGTTAAGAAAGTGACCTGTCTCACATTTCGCCATGTATCCTGGGAGTTTTAGCATAAGCTTGCGGACGGACAAACTTGGAAGGAAAATGTGTTTTTCTCTGATATGATGATAAGTATTGTACAAAAGTCTCAGGCCACGCCACAATTCTTTACATTTTGCTAAAAATGAGAGAACAGTGTACAGCGATTTATTGAAATGCACAAATATGGAAATACAGTATATGAGGCAAAAAAAGAGTTTTTGCACTTCTAATGAAACCTTCACTGAGGCTCCACCATGTTTATAGATTCCTGTAAACATCTGTAAAACATCTCCATCTGTATATATTGATTTGAGCCACATTTTTTTTTAATTTGGATTATTAGAGATATTTTAAGTTTTCAGCTAATAGCTCTTTAAAAAGCCACATTGTTGGTGCAAAAATACTATTTTATGCCTGTCTTACTGCTTTATCTTTGGTCTTTTTCATAGATCCAGCTAAAATGTGGAAAAACAAGGATTTGTTTTTGCTGATAGCATCAAAAACACATTTGCCTAAAGATACAATTAAAAATATTTTCTTTCCTAAGTTGTCTGTTATGTGTAGACACAACAGTGGTTCGTCCATGGAGTTAGGTGCATTTCTTATGCTTGAATGATTCATACTGAGTGTCAGGTGGCTTAACAAATAAGAAATCCTTCCTCGGAAAGTGGCCAGGACTGAAAATGAGTGAAAAGCAGCCCGTGGCAGAAGAAACACAAAATAAAAACCTCCAGAAAGCCCAGAGAACCACAGCTTAAGACAGCTTATTTAGAAATTACAAGAACGTCTGGCTCTTATGACACAAAATATGGAGGATGGCCCAAGAATTTTGCACAGTACTGCATGTGAATTTGTGCTGGAAAACGACGCACTTCAAAATTAAAGCCCGTTACTGTTTGTAAACATATGATACAGTGACCGCTCAGGAGTAGTCATCAATAACTAACCTCAAAAACACATATACAGAAAAAGAGCTGTAATGTGAATTTTAATGAAGATTCGGCTAAACTAAAACATTTTTCAGAGTTTGAAAAAAAAGGAGGGTTTAAGTGCAAAATGTCAAAAACAAGATTTTTTTTTAAGGTCACACTGTCGCTTTGAAAAACACATCAACAATTTGTTATGGAAGTAAAACTACATTACGCTTTGGAAACGTGTGAATATAAAGACTTATAAAGACTTATACATGCACAGAGTTCTTTTGTAATGCTGAAATATAGTTTGTATGAAGATGAAGAAAAGAGATTTGCCATGAAGATCCTCAATATGATGTCCAACTAGGCACCGACACACTTCTCTGTCTTTGGCAAGATGCTCTAATTCTGATGGAGGGAAAGTTATGTTTCAATCCAAAATGCTTATTATGTTTGAATGAATCACTTCATTAACATTAAAAGTATTTAATCACCAGCTCACACATACTTTTGCTTTACCGCCATTACATTAATGGTAGCTGTTTGGCTTACTCTCGACAGCACACGTTTTTATTTGCATGTCATTGCTCCTTATAACACTGCTAATGTTTTCAGCTTGTCACAGGCTCATTGACCTTACCTGTTCTGTGACTGTAGTCATTATGTTTGTGTTCGACTGGAATAAATGTTTACCACACACCATTTGACAGTCCCAGTACATGAGTTCATTATTCTGTTAATGTGCACAAACCCACTGGCTTCTTCAACCCATAAAAAAACAACAGCAACCTTGAAACAAATTAAAACCTTAACCTGAAATGAATATTTAGAGACTTGTTACCATATAGAGCAATACAAAAATCCACAATTTTGAAATGTCACTACTCCGACCATGTTAATATCTTCTTGGCAGGAGAAGTCATAGCCATTTAAAAACGCAATTGGAGCTTATAACCATCACGAAAGCATTCAATTTCATCAAAACCGTCTTTAGTTACTTGTCAAAGACTATTTCCTAATGTGATGTAATGACAGTAAGCTCTATGTTTATCATTTTTGAAAAGCAGAAAAATGTATTTCAGATGAGGTGATAAGTTTTCAATGTGTCCACCTCTACTGAAATGATCTTTCAGGCTCAGAGCCTTGAGAAGAGTTCATAATTGTGGACACCGTAGATGATAATCGTTCAGAGACGATGAGACACCCTGATGTACCTTGATGTACAAGGTTTATCCCAGTGAGGAAGACGAATTACAGATGTCCAGTATTTTCTGGATGACATCTACCTTTATGTTTCCGTCTAGAGCTCGACAAAGCTTCCCAACTGTACACCCGATACAGCCCTCCTTCATTTTCCAGCGCTCCAGCATCTGGTGTACCATTTCTGGGAGACCATCACGATAGTAGTCATGATCTATGGTCTCTATATCCACAGCGGTCAGACCCAAACGCCGCGCACAGCGCTTCCACTTGGTCCCGATGTTTTCTCTCAGCACGTCCAGGTGCTCCTCTGTCACAGCATGGTCCTCTAACGGAAACACAAGATAAAAATATTACAGAGGTGCCGGCAGCAACGTGACAGAATATGCTGCGTCCAGGGAAAGAAAGAAACGTTTTATTAGGAAGGAAATGCAATTTGTTTGTTAGAACTCAAGGAAATACGGTACTGTGCAAAAGTTTGGACATCTTGCTTCCAAGGAGCCAGACTTTCTTGTAAGATTTTAAAAGCAGTCTTGACCAATAGTTTTCCAGGCTTCATGAAGGTCTTTTGATGTTTTTCTTTGGACACTGGTTGCTTTTTCACTGATTTTCAGTCCAGTCCATGTACCTCACTGTTTTCAGAGGAATTTTTTTTCTTTAAATGCATTGTTTGTTCACATTTTTTCTGGGTGAATTGATGAAAAATCCCAACAAATAGTATCCTTGCACAAAAATATGTTTCCTAAAGACCTATTTGCTAAAACCTTGGCATGTCTTGGCATTATGTTCAGTGTGATCTGAGGTCACTGGGCAAGTGGAGGCCAAAAGATGAAGTGGCATACCTTAAAAAGTGTCTATCTGAACAGTATCTTAAGGCATATACCTGAAATAGAGGCCTGACACAGGACCTGGGAGATATATTAGAGCCATTCTTGATGAAGGGAACCAGCAGACAAGGCTGAGGTATTTAAAATTACACACAAACTTACTGAAAACCAGTGACAACACTCTTACAGAGTGATGCATTCAAATGAATTTAAAAGTTTTAGAACGAGTACAATCAGATTTTGATCTGCCATTCGATACCATCTGGAAAGCAACAGCTTAATTTGCAGCATCCTGATTTTTCAGCATGACAATGACCCCAAACACTGCATTACTGCAGTATAGGCCTACCTGGATAGAAAAACATAGTCATGGATTGAGGCAGAGTGAGATCATCTTAAGAATAGAAGAAAAGGCAGTAAACATCCGAAGAAGAGCTGTGAATGTCCTTCAAGAAGCCTGGAGAACTACTCCTACAGACTACTGAAAGAAAGTTTCCCTAAAAGAGCTCAGTCAGAAGAATAAAGATGGTAATACCAAATATTGACCTTCAAGCTTCCTAGAATTGTACAAAATTCTATTATTGCCTTATATACTATATATTAAGCGCCTTGAGGCGACTGTTGTTGTGATCTGGCGCTATATAAATAAAATTGAATTGAATTGAATTGAATTGAATATACTGCATTTATGTTTGCAAGTTTAAATATATTTCTGCACCTATTTCCCCTTTTTTTTTTCCTAGCAAACGAAATGAAGAGCAGTTGAAGACTTTTGCACAACACTGTAACACTATAATATTACAGAAAAACTTAAGAGGGCAAATTAAAGCTTATGGGTGTCTAATGGTCATATGTGAGTGTAAACTAAATATCTCTGGGGTTTGGAAAGATGATCCAATTAGAAAAAAAAAAACAATCAACACAACAATGTGTTCAACTACAGCTCTAGTAAATTAAAAGTACACTTGTGATCTTCAGTCCGCGATAAATTCATAAACAGCACTACACTATCAGATGCATGACACAAATGTTATGGTTTACCATATTTCAGAATGCCTTCTTTGATGGGAGAGTTAGTTGAGCTGTTAGCAGATACAGATGACAAGCTAAGAGAGGGGTCATAACCTCTGATGCTCATTGTGTTGTTGCTTCCAATCTGAATCCCGCTTGCATTCTGAATGTAAAGGGATCCTGGACAGAAAACAAAAACAAACACACATTAACACAACTGATCCCAAAACAAGGAGATAACAAAAAAAAAAAAGAAGAAGCTGGGAACACCTCTTTAGGGATTAGATTGAGAATTTCTTTGGATATTTATGTTTTATTTATGTACCCTGATCGTGCATCTGGCAACTCTTTGAAGTGGTCAAAAGATGCCCAGAGGCGAGGTCATGGGCAGACGTATCAGACACTGGGTAAGTTGGCCAGGACTGCTGCCGGTCCAAGTGGGAGTGAGGATGTTGCTGGTTAAACGCTGGCAGAGAGGGTGTGCTTGAAGACATAGGTAAGTGGAATGGAGTAGCTGTGGAAGAGGTCTCATAGGCACCTGCAGTGGGGTGATTCCAAAGCTCTTCCTGGTTTGTGGGCTGCAACAGCTCAGCTTTTGTCCAGGAAAGCACAGAAGATTTTTCTTGTTCTGGTTGCCGGGTAGAGTGATCCGAAATGCTGAGGTTGCCTTGCAGGAAAGGATTTGCGGTATAAAAGGAGCTGCCAGCATCGGAATGGTTCTCAAAGTTATAACTGCCGTGTTTGTGGTACTGAAGCTCCCGATCCAGCTTCTCCTGCAGCTCTGAAGGGCTGTTACTTGCCTTAGCATCTGTCTGAAGACTCTCCGCGCATTGTTTATATTGGTTGCCGTGCAGATCCTCAATACTAGCTTCAATTGGCACGGACACACTTCTCTCCGAACTTATCAACGGAGCAGGGCAATCTACAAGTTGAGGAAAGACGTTAAAACAATAAAGCTGCTCAAACTTTTTAAGGCTTTCTAAACAGCTACAGCGTTAAATGTAGCCCAGAATGCAAAGGAGGGCATCAGAATATGTACAATGAGGTTTATTCTGACCACCAGGTTTACGGAGCACACTCACCTCCTGAAAAACTTTCAGGGCTCACTGATAAAGATTTCATCTTCTCAACAAGATCCTCAGGGCCTTCGTATGAATTCTGCAATAATAAATAAAATGATTTTAAAAAACGTGAATTTTAATAACACTGTCATTAGGAAAATATTTTACACTGTATTTATGATCTTTGGTTTTATTAAAATACTGCTTAATGTCTGTGACTCTTTAAAAAACTGATCACATCATATAGTAAATTTTTATTTAACCTTCAGATGAAGTAAATCTTCCTCTACAAGTGGTTCAAGGTTTTCCACGTAGAAAGGATGGAAGATGTAGTAGACCTCTGTGAGGAAAGAAAACCGATTCAATTAAACTTAAAGTCACTTTATACACTCACTGGCCATTTTATTAGATACATCTTTTTAACTGCTCCTGAACATCAACAAGCAACTCAATGCATTTAGATGTGTAGACATGGTCAAAATGACCTGCTGAAGTTCAGACTGAGGATGATTGAAGTGACTTTGAATCTAGTGTGCTTGTTGGTGCCAAACCGGCTGGTCTGTTTATTTCAGAAAGTGCTGATCTACGAGAATTTTACGCACACAGTTCTAAGATTCAATTCAATTCAATTTTATTTATATAGCGCCAGATCACAACAACAGTCGCCTCAAGGCGCTTTATATTGCACAATAGTACATACAGAGAAAACCCAACAATCATATGACCCCCTATGAGCAAGCACTTTGGCGACTGTGGGAAGGAAAAACTCCCTTTTAACAGGAAGCAACCTCCGGCAGAACCAGGCTCAGGGAGGGGCGGGGCCATCTGCTGCGACCGGTTGGGGTGAGAGAGGAAAAGAACAGTATAAAGACATGCTGTGGAAGATTTACAGAACGTGGTCTAAAAAAGAGAAAACATTGTTATTATTGTATTGTATAATGTTGATACTAGACCTCAGCGGACAATGGGCTGACAGGAAGGCAACAGCAAGAGTAATTCACATAACCACTCATTACAGAAGAGCATCTCATCTGAATGCGCAACAAGTTGAGTCTTGTGGCAGATGTGTTAGAGCAGCATAAGACCACAGATTGAATTCACTGCTCTCAAACTGCTAGATCTCAGTCTGACAGAGCGTTTGTCGGATGTGTGTAGCTGACAAATCTGCAGCAAATGTGTGACGCTATCGTGTCGATATGGACCAAAGTTTCTGGGAAATGTTTCTGGTAATTTCTTTTAAACCAGACAGGTCCAGTCCAACCTAGTACAAACAAGGTGTACCTAATGAAATAGCGGATGAGTGTACTTGTTTCCATCAATGAGTGCTTTTTTGCTTAAACTACACAAACACAAAAAGGAAACCTTTAAATGTTGGCCGTTCCTGAGGATTGTGATCCCAGCATCTTTTCATGAGCTGAATTATTTCAGAAGGCGTGTCCTCGGGAATAAGATCCTCTGCCGGTCGGTCACCGTTACGAACACACTGGCTGATTTGGTCTTCACTCCTGGCATCTGGGTATAAAAAGATGCTTTCTTTAAATGGCTGCAATGACATGCTGTAAGTGGATATGCTGCATCTATTAATATTTGGCAAACTTTGGCATGTCATGACATCACAGCTCACTTGCATATGGTTCTTCCCCTGTGAGAATGACCCACACCACGATCGCAAAACTGTACACGTCAGACTTCTCAGTGGAGGGATTATGAATACTCTCCAGGTGCTCGGGGGCCATGTAGCTCAGTGTGCCAGCTCCTCTCACACCAGTCGACTGCCCCATCCGGCTCTTCCTGCGAGACTCCTCCTTGGTGAGTTTACTCCACGTTTGGCAGGTGGCCAGACCAAGATCTGCAATCTACAAGAAACCCTCTACCATGACTGCGAACGCCAGCAGAATCCAACATGTGCCATGACCCACAGAGTGTAATGTACCTTGATGTGAAAATCCTTGTCCACTAAGATGTTTTCTGGCTTGATGTCTTTGTGTATGACATTCTTTTCTGTGAGGTACATCATTCCCTCCAAAATTTCTAAGATGATTCTTCCCTTGATGGATATCGGCACACTGACCTGAAAAACCGAGAGATTATAGTGTAATAATGCTTCAGTTCATAATAAACTGACAAAACGTGAACTATTTAAGGCTACACGCTGTAGGTGAAAACCACAAAAGCTGCGTTTGTTACAGATCTTCATTGATTTAAGCATACTAACCATCTCCAGCATGTCCAGTAGGTTGCCTCTGGGGATGAGTTCCATGACAAGAGAGCAATCTCGATCCTCCATAATCACACCCAGCAACTTGACCACCCGCTCATGGTTCAGGCTCGCCATGATCTTTCCCTCCTCCAGTAGTGATTTTTTACTCTCCCTGAAATGTTTGTTAAATGTATTAAAAGAAAGATTTTGCATAGGAAAAGTGACAATATGGGCATGTTCTTACCAACTTCAATAAACCAGCTGTGATATTCATGCATGTGTGGGCATGCAGTAACAGATAAGCATGAAATATAGTCTTTAATTCTGTGTTTCTTTATAATACCACAGACAAGCAGAACAGTGATTCTGTTTCTAGTGCCACAGAAATACATGTGTTGTCTTATACTGATACGGATTAAGATAAAGTCATCATTTTTAAAAAATTATGTAAAAAAAATTATTTGGTATTTGGTGGAGCTGACTGAAAGTACTGAGGCAGGACTTTGGATTGGCATGTACCTCACAGCGCATCTGAGATGAAAACAATAAGCTGACAGGTCAAACAAAGTAAAAATATCAGCAGCAATTTTTATAATCACTGTTAATATTTTGTATTTATAAATATATAAATACAGTTATGAATACATTTTGTATTTATTTGTATTAAGACTGTGAAAGGGACAACGCCCACAAAAAACAACCAGCTAACAGATATTCTTCACAATTTAAAAAAAAAAAACTAAATAGCCAATCAAAGACATTTATGAATAGAATAATTAATTAATGGAAAGAACTGGGTTTTTTTTTGTAGTTTCACAAGTAATCTTAGACCTTAAAAAACGGATGTTTGACTCACATCTGTATTGACTGAATCAACCTGTCTCTATTTCCTTGTGCAAAAGGGAAGTAGTTGGATATACTACCAGGGTAGTGTCCTTTTTCACAGCACACTACCTTGGTATAGACAACTGTAATAACAAATACATTCATACACGAATTCACACGTATACACGTGCGTATTCATTTGTGTTATTCTGCTTTCTACACGCTCTAAAAGTGTCTCGCTTGGCTGCGTGGAAAACTTCACGGGACACGTGATTCAAGTTATCACTGGACCAAGGGGAATACCCTTGGGTAGCACATGCAGGAACAAATACCGACAACTTACTCGTTGCGCAGACGTCCAGTGTACATAGTCTTTAAGACCACCTGGCCCAGCGTCACATGATAACATAAGTAAACTTCTCCAAATCCTCCGTAATCCAGGGGTTCTTTTTTAATGAGATCCGTCGACCTCATGTGAAGTGAGGACTCAGGCGCGGTGGCCATCCCTGGGAAGAATTCACAGTGTCACATCGGAAAAGCCACAAAACCCACAGCTCAAATAAAGCTGTAACAAAGCGCACAGGACACAGGTTAATGACTCAATCGGCTAATCAACCATCCGTAACAATCACAACACTGTGACAGAGGTCAGCTAACAGCACAGGCTATCCCAAAGTGTCGGCATCTTTAACTGACTTCCCTTCCATAACTAAAAAAAAATTACTCGGGAAACAAAAGTGTAGGGGGAACACCCCCATTCACTTCCAGTATCAAAGAAAACAGTTACCGAAAATGTGCTGGAACAGTCCACGTAAAGCAGTTTATTTCTATTTCCGGGATTTCCTCGACGACCTACTTCAAAAGTGAAACGAGCAAGATAAAAAGAAAAAAAAAACTACAAACAGGCTTATAAATCGATGACAGAAACAAGCAAGGGCTGCTAGTAGATTCAGATATATACTCTTGGAGATGCCTTCAACACAAAGCAGAAATACGGGATAAAATTATAAATATTTGTGTGTGTTTACTTGTCTTATCTGTTGCGTTCACATTGATTTTTTATTTTGAGCAACTTTCTACAACTTCTGCAAATCGTTAAATGTGACGTTGGTGCCACCTAGTGGTGAAATTGTTAGCAGCCGAGGCCTGTTTATATTTCATGATGGCGACACTGACGAATCGCTCTCGCTGGATCTAAACAGCAGCTGTCATAAGAGGGGGGGAAAACTCTGTCATCGAATTAAAAATTAAGATGTAAGCTAAGCCAAGCTAAGATGAGGACTTTGATGTTTTTTGTTTGTTTGTTTGCTTTTGTTGTTTAAATAACAGCCCCCCCCCCCCCCAAGAAAAAAAAGTTAATTTGATGGAGTAATTAAAATGACGCATTGACCGAAAAAAAAAAAAAAACCCAAGTTCATTGATAAATTGAACATTTATGCGAAACTAGAGCGGGAAACCACCTGAATTGTAGCCACTGACAATGTGGGCGATGTACTACAAGTAGGCCTACATTTTGGGCAGCCTATCTGTGAACGCCCACACTATAAATTCCTCCTTTTGCACACCAAAGCCACATCAAAGCAGTATCATATTTACCTGGTTCATATTGTCTCCATTTTATTGGCTTTCGAGTTTTTTCTTCTTCTTTTTTTCCCTGTTATTTACATTCAACGTGATAATCTTCAGGTTATATGGCAGTTGAAGAGAAATGGAGTGCTCTTACCAACAATTAAAAGACAAAAAACAAACTGGTGAGTGAAATTACTAAATTCAAGCTTAAATTCCGCCTAATTATGACTGCTTGGGGATTCACATAGATGACCTTGTTTAGTGGCACAGTGTTGGGGCAGCCTTGTCATTCAGTTTTGGCAGTTTACAAATAATTATAGGTGTGTTGACTATCTCTATAAACTCAGCTAACTTTATGGCAACATATAAAACTACAAGAAGTAATAAACATATCAATTTTAGATTGACTGATTAGTATTAGAGTACATTAACCAGTGTGCAGAGTTCTTAAAAGCAATAAAACTAGGGGAAATTTATACATACCCTCATGCATAAACAGGATGGGTGGACTGATAACCAGCTCGCATTACTCTGTGTAGTAAGTGCATCACATCTCTGTTGCAGATGCTTTCCTCCCATTCAAGCTGTAGAGTACAGGCTGGCGGTCACAAGCTGCCCCACATAGCAAAGCAACGCATTACCAGGAAGTTAAGTGAACTGGTGTCTGCGGTGTAAATGTGCTGTCAATGTTGGGCAGTAGGTAGCAGCACTTCCTGTTGATGTCTTTATCACAGTAATTATCAGTAGGCATCTGACATATGCCATCATTTCTCTGTAATAGCAGCACTGTAGAGTCCCGTGCTTGCCATTGGTTCGTCAAAGCCTCCCTATAGCAGTCACATTCTATTTGTGTTCAGACTGGTTAACTGCCAGAATGCATTGAGTTAGTTATGTCTGCAGCATAGATTAAAGTTGGTTGTTTCAAACAAAGCGTGCCTTCCTATGTTGTTTGGAAAATCAATTGGATCAGTGTGGCGGCTGGTAGAGCATTTCCAGAGGTGTCACAATAAGTTGTGTTGCTGGTGGAGAGGGCATCCACACTGGGGGGGGGGGGGGGGGGGAAAAAAAAAAAAAAGGGGAATTTTTTTTAAA
>VUQR01017964.1:139813-159508 GCA_015108515.1 Hemichromis elongatus | reverse complement strand
TCAAAAATGGAGTCCAATTCTTCCAAACTGATGTGCTGGACTGATTATCAGTTACTGCAGGTGCTCCAGCCAAGGAGGAGCGGGAACCACCAGAACTGCCAAACCCCACTGACACACATCACACACACCACAAATGTCACACTCACAGAGAGACAAAGATAGAAAACAGACCTCAAGAGCTCAACTTGAAGTTTTAAACACACTTGGGTTAAACACACATTTGTACTTCAGAAACTGTGTGACAATTGTCTAAGGGCAACAATGTCATATCAGTAGAGAGACCATCAGAAATCTGATCTGAGTTCAATAAAAATGTATTTATAACTTTAAAAAAGCATGTTAGAGACGAGTCCTAAACACCTAATGCAGGATGTTCTGTCAGGAGAAATGGGACGAAATCACAGAAACCCACTCAGAGAAGCTTGTGAAAGGCTACAACACAACTTTTAACCCAGGATCATTTATTTTAACACTAATGCTGTTGCAATGATGGACTTAAACATCTGTACTTCCTGTATCCCTTCAACAGAATCAGGAAAATAAAAAATAAAAAACAAAAGACTGAAAAGTTATTGAATATTGTTGCCTTTTAGTTTAAATGTATTTTGTTAACTTTTACTCAACAGAGAAGAAAGAAATAATCTGAGAAGTTACCTTAATTCTAATGTGAATTATCCAAAATCCAATTTATTTATATAGCACATTTAAATACAAAAGGTTTGCCCAAAATGCTGTACAGTAACAAAGTATAAAACACAAGAAAAAACCACTGACACTCACATAGACATATGTCTGTGAAGGTTCTCAGTCATCCAGGTCATCGTAGTCTAAGGAGCTGTAAAGAAAAAGGCAAAGTTATTCTTTGTTTCTTCCCTTGTGAACTTGATGTTTTTGTCCACAGCGCTGATGTGCGCAGTGAAGGATTCCACTTCTTGTGTTTTAATTTTGACCCAGGTGTCATCTACATATCTGTACCAGTGGCTAGGTACACTCCTTTTAAAAGAGCCAAGAGATTTTCTTTCGACTTCCTCCATGTAAAGGTTGGCTACAATCGGTGACACCGGGGAGCCCATCGTACATCCGTGTTTCTGTCTGTAAAAACCCTCTTTGTATTTGAAATATGTGGTGGTAAGGCAGAGGTCTAACAGTGTGCAAATCTGATCGGGGTGAAGTTGGTTCTGTCTTCCAAGGAGCTGTTTTCTTGTAGTCATTTTCTGACAGTCTCCACTGCCTCCATGGTAGGTATGCAAGTGAATAGAGAGACTACATAAAAGGATTCCATAGTTTCATCTGGAAAGCGCCAAAGAACTGTGTCCTCCTACACGCCGCCGAACACAGCCGTGGATATGCGATGAATCCCTCGATATGGTAGATGAACGGAAACGTGTGAAGCTGGTTGACTTTGAGCGATATCGTCAGCTCAACAAGGACGTCCGACGCCGAATGAAGGAAGAACGTGAGGCTTACTGGAACCAAGTAGCGGCTGACTTGGAAGAAGCGGCCTCAAAGCACGAGTACCATACGCTTTATCGAACGCTTCGACGCCTGAGTGGAAAAGCCAAATCAACGAACGACAACATCCGCAAAGCTGATGGTGCCTTCGTACGATCATCGACTGAGTGGCTGCAGCATTGGAAGGAGTTCTTCGAGACGCTGTACAACCACGACTAGCCACAAGGACCACCAGCGAAGCTGCCACCCACCGAGGCACCAGAGACCCCGATGTCCGATGTCGAACCGACCCTGGTGGAGGTGAAGACGGCCATCCGGACGTTGAAAAATGGTAAAGCGCCTGGTGTGGATGCGATCACCGCGGAAGCAATCAAGGCTGGAGGTGATGTTCTTCTCCAACGAGTGCACTTTCTTCTGCAAAACATCTGGCGTACAGAGACGATTCCAAGATCAGCTAGGGACCAAAGAAAGAAGACAATGGGTCTGAGACGATTCCAAGATCATGGATCCCAATCTTCAAGAAAGGCGACAACCGAGATTGCCAAAACTACCGCGGCATCAGCCTGCTCTCGATTGTTGGAAAAGTCTTCATGAAAGTAATCCAATCACGCCTACAGAAACATCGCGAGCAAACGAGCCGCGAGGAGCAAGCCGGCTTCAGACCTCGCCACGGGTGCTGTGACAAAGATATTCACCCTTCACCAGGTAATGGAGGAGCGAATTTGATGTGGGAAACGGATGGTCATCATCTTTATCGACTTTCGTTTCGCGTTCTACTGCATCGATTGGGCAGCACTTTGGACGACGCTGAAGACTGAGCACATCCCAACAAAAGTTATCAAGCTTCTGCAGGAAAATTACATCGGGTCATCCGAAATGAGCTGTCTACTGAATTCGCCATCCGCACTGGAGTCCGTCAAGGAGACGTTGCCTCACCGCTGCTCTTCAACATCGTAGTCGACGCCATCATGAGAAAAGTCTACATGGGCAGACGCGGAGTCCAGTTCGGTGAAAATGGCACCGTGACGGATCTCATGTTCGCAGATGAGAGCGCTGTGCTGGCTGAGGATGACGCCGAAGCCTCGGATGCATTCTAGATCGCCCGCGCCGCCCAGTCATATGGCTTGAGGATAAACACTGACAAGACGAAGGCGCTGACAACAGATGGATCGCCTACCAACGTCCACCTCGATGGCAACCAGATAGAGCAAGTTCAGCAGTTCAAATACCTGGGCTCACTGTTTGAGCAGAAGAAAGTCGCGTCCACGGCGGAAATCCACAGTCGAATAGGTCAAGCTACCGCAGCGTTCGCTTCTCTTAAGTGGTGCTTGTGGAAGCGAACCAACATTTCCATCCTGACCAAAATCCACCTCTTCCGGACGCTGATCCTGCCGATTCTACTCTATGAATCCGAGACGTGGACGGTGCTAAAGGCGGACCTCAACAAACTTGAAGTTTTCCAGATGCATTGTCTTCGGCGGATATTACGAGTATCTCTTCGAGACCACCTTCGAAATGAGGACATCCAACGGAGATGCGACAACCAACCGCAAATCGAGGAGCAAATTCAAAAACGCCGACTGCGATGGTTTGACCATGTGTGTCGAATGGACGCGAGCCGACTACCACACCAACTCCTCTGGCGTGAATGACCCACCCAGTGGAGAATCCAACAAACGGCACCGAAGAAAACATGGCTAAAACAGGTCGAAGATGACATCAGAAATCGCAGAATAAATCTCGACGAGGCCAGGACAACCACCAACGATCGTCATGCATGGAAACGAGTTGTGAAGGAGATCCGACAACCATTGGCACTCACAGCAGCGTATGGGCTTAGGAGCCGATCCAGACCTAATGCCAGCTAGGGACCAAAGAAAAGACAAAGAACGTCTATTGCCTGAAAACAGTGGAAAAACAGCAATTACATCTATTGCATTAGTTAAAAATGAAAATCTGCTTCTACATATGGGTTGTATTTTAAACTCTAGGATTACATTACCTGAACAATCATGTGTTCCCCTTTTGAAAAGGTCATCCCAGACCTCACTGTCTTCCTATTCTTTGAGTAGACATTCATTCTTGACCTTGAGGTAAAACAAACACGCAGTATTTACTTGATCAGTCTGCAAATCATTTTTTGATTATTCAATAAACCATTTTGTGTATAAAATGTCAAAGCAGTTAAAAAAGAAGATGCCTGCAATACCCATCACTCATCGATTTTCATTAGCAATAGATGCCATCATACATCTTGTTTTATCCAAACAGTGGCAATAATGTTCAGTTCAAAATAACAAAACATCAATTATTTTGATTCGAGTGGTTGAATCAGCTTCAAGAAAATGACTCACGTTATTATTTAATCATGACTATTAGTATTAGTATTAGTTTAGTTTAATTATCTATTGAGGCTTAATGTTCTGCTTTTAAACCTCCTGCTCTTCATCAGGACCTGGCTCAACGATCTGTTGCTTGTGTGATTCAGAGGCATAATCTTTTAAAATGTCTTAAATACTGGTTTGGTTTTCTCTGCCAAGGTTTGCTTTACTTGGCTTCTGTATTACAGCATTATCCTGTGATGAAACGCAATAATAGGCCCATCTTCCAAAGATACAGTCTTTATTTTAAATTATACATTTCTCTAAAGGATGAATGTAAAAAAAAAAAAAAAAAGATCAGAAACGAAGTTGTGGGGTCTTTTTTTGTTTTTTAGATTTGCTGGAAGGCGCTCAGTCTTTCGCACATTCACAAAAGCAAAATCAACTTCCAGGCACTGCTTCCAAAGGGAGCCTTGCACATAATTACTCATTTTTCAGTCGGGTCTATACCTGCGGCAACTACAAACCTCAAAATCAGCAGAACCTGAACTGAAAGCAGCCCCAGTGTCTCTTGCAGTTCCTGCTTTAGCCGAACAACCCCGAGGAGACTAATGGCAACACTTCCTTAAAGTCTCAGTATCACTGGATTTTATTTAATCTTGGAGGGTGGCGACAAAGCTTCCAAATTAGTTTGTTTAAACTGCATACCCGAAGACTCCACCGGCAGCAGTGCTACTGACAGTCTGTGTTATTTGGTCAAAGTGAAAAACCTTTAAGCTCCTCGCTCCTGCAGCTTGAAGGAGTAGTGCAAACTTTAGTGAGACAGGCTGGCAATGTTCATCCTTACTGATTTTTTTTTAAAGGTTTCTCTCATTTACTTTCATGTAATGCATTTCTTAAGTTTAAAACAACAACAACAATTATTTGTGTGTTTATCTGTTCCTGTAGCGGTTTTGTACATGTTCATAAGTAATGTCACATGGTAGCAACCGTTAAAGGGGCAGTCTGACTACCTTAAGCGACCCAGCATGAGATTTTTGTTTTTAAGTTAAGAGGCAGTTTACAGAAAACAAACTCCGCAAATGAATTTGAGCTTGCTCATTATAATTTTATTAATTACCGCAATTTGCACGGCTTATCCTAAATTGCCCCCTAAAGGCTGTGTGCAGAGTGGCTGAGAGGACACACCGGGGTTTTGATTAAGTTGATCTGCCCGTGTGAGACGATCTATCTGGGATGATATCCGACAGCGAGGAGCGGGAGAGAAAAACGCTGTCAGACATCCATCTTCGCAGCCACTCGCAGCGGTTCTGGAAGTTTTGGTGTTAAAGAAGCTGCGGGGACTTTTTCTGCCGCTCGGTGCTGCTGAGCGGGCTGACTGACGCCCCTCCTGCCTGCCTGCCCGGGTCGGGTAAAAAGGCGCATGTGTGTTCTTGCTGTGATGTGAGTTGAGCCGCATCCAGACGCACTGGCCGCCGCTGGCTGATGCCCACCCCCTCAACACCACCACCACCTCCACCCCTCGTCCTCCCTCCCTCCTCTTCTTGGTGGTGTGCGCAAAATCTCCAGCGCCGGACGGACGGACGCAGTTTGACGGCACAAACGAGCGGCACTGCGGGGGGAATATCCAAGAAAAAAAAAAAAACACCCAAAGCAGACATGGATATTTAACCGGCATTTGATTTCTTTTCCCCTTTTTTTAATCTCTTTGTTTTTTGTTTATTGTTTTCCCTTGTGATGTTGGCTTTGCACCGGGGGTGTTAATTTAACCTGCTCGATGTCTTTAATCAGTTTATAACCTGAACAAAATGAGGATTTCTTCTCGCGATTTGATTCTGTTGATGTTCTCGGGCTTTTGGGGACTGGCAATGGGTGCTTTCCCGAGCAGCGTTCAGATCGGTAAGTGTGAGCGTTTTATGGTAGATCCAAGCGCAAAATAAAACCAGTCAATGAATCTGTGGATGTCCTGCCTGCTGCCTCTGACCTGCCGTTTAACACCCCGGCACTGGTCAAAGTGGGGATTGCGGATTTTCCCCCCACACAGTCTTTATATTCTTTTAATTGTCTTTAAAACATGAAAATAAAGACGGGTCATGTGCTCTGTCGGTGCTGTGCATGCGTAAAACACACACACGTATTCTCACACATGCACACATACACTCACACACCTAATGCGCTTTGCATGTGTGTGTATCACGGTGCACTCCGCCACTGCAGCAGATCAGAGCAGCAAAGTCTGTGTGTATTCCCCATGCGGGCTGCCTGTGCATTGACTGCTGTTAACACTCTCGCAGATCCCGCTCCTATAACAAACCGCCGCCACGGTCCCAAATACCTTGCAGTTGCACCCCCCCAATTTTTTTCCCCATCAGTTTCACTCTTTCTTTTTCAGCGTCTCTGTGTTTTAATTTAACTGCGTTTCTCACTGGAGGGTAATAAACCTGACGAATTCACGGTTTTCATTGAACTCGCTGGCAGATTTACTGGATAGATTTAAAAGCAGGGTGCTGGGGGAAGGGGAGGGAGCCCAACTGTGACCTCCATTTGTTAATCATTGGTTAATCATCATGATCCCCAACAAAAACTCATCAGAGAATCAAAAGATCTGGTATACAGGTTTATATTCAAACTATTTTCAAGTGTCATTCTCAAATCTAATATTTGCTTACACTGACTTTTTTATTTTTGTCTGGGTTTTACCCTCAGCTGCACTCAGGCTTGTAGATGGATTTGAGGCACATCAGATACAAGTCAGGCTGATGAAAAATGACAAGCTGTTCAAATGATTCTCCTTGTCCTTTTATATCAACGTGATACTCTAATCCCAGGGCCACCCAGAGAGGGCAGAGGTCAGGGTCTGTTACAGAGTAGGCACCCCTGAAAGTGAAGGCTCTTGCGCTGCGTTGTTTGAGGTTCAAACCTGCCTCTGTGGAACGGCTGTGCCGTTATGTGAAACATTTAATTTGCTGCTGACGTAAGCGAAACTGGAGTATGTGTGTGGTGGTGGTGGTATTTTACTCATAATTTCTCAGCTATTATAATCAGCCTCTTGGTATTTCTTTAAATTAACTTATTCTCATTATCGCTTGACAATCATCATTGCTGCCAGTTATTTAAAAAACTGTTGATGTAATCTCTGTGTCATCATATTTCTCCGTTTCAGGCCTAGTTGTCCTTTGGGAGTGTAAAAATCCACACCCGCCAGACTACATTTAGCAATTTTTGAGCCGCATCAGCCTTCAGAGAGGGCAAACATCTCCCCCGATCAACACTTGTCAGTTTCAAATAATCATCACCGACGAATCAACACTTATTAGCAGCAGGAAATTTGCTTTGTACACATGCAGGCGACACAGAAACAAGTGGACAAATAGAGTCATGGCCAACATGCTCCACAGCTGCCAACAGATGCAGAGACGTCCTCAGAATTATAATCCCACCATCGTTCATTTTCCTTTGTATTTGTTTGCAAAGGGTCTGTCAGCAGCCTGGCTTATCATACACTGCATGGCAGCGGGGCATCTTTGATAGGAAGAAAGCTGAACCTTACAGATCTTAGTCCAAACTAATCTTTATGATGATTAAGGTTCTGAGTTTAAACCTGCATTGTGTAATTCTGTGCAAACTTTGCGCTTTCTCCATGTTCACGCAGGTGCTCCGGTTTCCTCCCACAGTCCAAAGACATGTATGTTTGGTTAACTGGTGATTCTAAATTGACTGTAGGTGTGAATGTCTGTCTCTGTCTCTCTGCATTTGTCTTTCGATAGACTGCAGTCATTTCCGAAGTGTTCCAGCCTGTTGGCCTGTGGCAGCTGGGATAGATGATTAATAAAGTGGATGAATACGTGACAAAAGTCAGATTCTGTGCATTCAAAGAATGCAGATTTAAATCCGCTACAACAGCGAGCCATGATTTTGAGAAATAATTCCCCATGTAATAATAGAAGTTACTATCTTACATTAAGGCTCCAGCTGCACCTGCTACTGGAACATTTCATGTGTATCTGGATGTCTTTTGGGTAAGGAGTAGCACACATTAATGCCGGTGTGAATGCACACACAACGTGTTGTAACCAGGTCAGCCAAACCACAACACTTTAAAAGCCTAACCAGGGACGTGGACCGCACACTAGCTGTGGCTAAAAGTCATGCATTGCACTGATGATATTTTACTTGAATCGAGCAGTTTTAACAGCTATACGGGAATATATATATATCAGGATCTGGCCCCTGACAGATCTACACCAAGAGTGACGTCAGACTGTAAAGGGTGAATAATCTTTTAATAATAAAGCCCACTCAGGATGTTAAAAGCTCACCTAAATCTGATTATTTTAGATAATTCTTAGATATGGTTGACAAGAGTAATCTGGTCAGTGGGGTTGCCAAGCTATTACTCCTACTATTGATTATTCACAGTAAGGAATGTAAGCCTAATTAACAAGACTGTAGAGGAAGAGGAGATGCCACCAGATGTTTCCTCTTTGAGAGTATTCTACATAGAAATTTAGAAAAAGATAACATGGAATACTTACACTGGCACTCTTAGTAGCTTGGATTAAATTCAAAGACGTGATCAGAAGTCATCCAGGTGGTAATGGGGTCACAAACAAACAGGCACGTTGCAGCCACTAGAGTCTTGTTTTCGGCGAAACCATATGTCAGGAAACTTCAAAGTCTGAGGCCCCCGAAGTGTTTGGATCTCATTTTCTGTTGAATCCAGATGAAGGGAATGTCAGAAGTCTAAATAATCTGGATTTAGGTCAGTGTTTAATTTTATTCTTTTCTATTCAGCAGTGGACAGAAAATGAATACATTTCAAGTCAGGAATAAACATAAAACCTGTCACAATGGAAATCAGATTAAAATCAAAAGGGGGCTTAGATGACTGGTCTCCACAGAGTGATAAAGTATTCTAAAGTTTACCTTTTAAAGAGGTCAGCCATAAAAAGAACACACTGGCATTTTGCTCTAAATGACATTTACACTGTCTCATCCTAAGAAATATAGCCCTGAGTCAGATTTTGAAATGCGAAACAAACTGCTTCTAACCTAAAAACACTACTGACATTTGCACAGCCGCGAATGGCTTAGTGGAGATCTTTGTATATGAATGAGACTGTAATACAAGAGGACACGAAACAAAAATCTTATCTCTGATGCCAAACTGATTTATGACACTGGCGCCGCTCTTGCATAGAAAACCGAATGAAAATCCGAGTTGATACAAAAGGATATTTTGTGAATATTATCACCTTCTCTGCTTGCATTAGTACGAGACAAAGACGACCTTGCATGTTAAACACACTGAATCCTTGCCACAAAGCCTAGTGGTACTTCAGGGGGATCTAGATTTTTTTTTTTAGTCATAGCAGGAAGTTGAAAACATGATTTACCAGACCGATACTGCCCTTTTATTACATTTTACACATTGTAGAGTCAGTTGTGGGAACCTCTATTATGATAAGGATTTCTCTTTGAAACATAAATGTCTGGGAAGAGCTAATAAAATTTGCCTTAAATCTTTTGAACCTTCAATCTTAGATTGTTATGTCGGGGAAAAAAAAACACTCGTAGCTGTTTGCTCTGGCAGGGCTATGCGTCATATCACCTATTTTAAACCCTAAACAAGCTACCATAGGTCTAATTGTAAAGTCGGTCAGCTACTTATATGTAGACTGGAAAGACCTCAGCAATTTTGAAATCTCAGTATCTACGTTAAGGCTGGCACAGTCATGGGTATACATTTGTGGTCTGCAAAGGACCTGTCTTTCTAACCAGGAGTGGGGGGAACTCCAGGCCGGTGTCCTCCAGGTTTTAGATCTCACCCTGGGTACGTACACCTGAATTAAATGATTAGTTCATTACCAGGCATCTGGAGAACTTCAAGACTTGTTGAGGAGGTAATTTAGCCATTTAAATCAGCTGTGTTGGCTCAAGGACACATCTAAAACCTGCAGGACACTGGCCCTTGAGGCCTTGAGTTCCCCCAACCCTGTTTTAGACCTTTCCTTTACCTCCACTCCAGGTTTGGCTCAAGGTCTCTTGGACTCATGGATGTTTCCATGTTATGTGTGGATGCTTGCTTAAAAAATAACAGTAAAAGTAGTTACTTTTTATGACATTTTTATGTCTTCTCATCTGCAAATATTCAAAATTTTAACTAAATTACTGGTCAACACATTCAACTGCCTCAGCAGTGAGTTTCTGTTCCTGCAGACAGATTCCAGCTCAGGCTTGTTCTGCTCTGCAGCATTGGTGAGCTTGGTGTAGCAGCACATAGTGAAGTTTTCGACCTGCTGCAGATCAAAACTGGAGTTGCAGTCCCGCTGCAATTTTTAAATATAAAAATATGCTCAAATAAGTCTGCAGATATACCTGCAGATGTACCTTGGGTCCAAATATAGCTGTGACGAGCATGCTAGCATGCAGACTCTTTATCTCTGTATCTCAGAGTCTTTTTCAGTATCATCATCCTGTTGAGTGTCAGAAATTAAAACCACTGTATGGGTTGTTTCTAAAAAGCCCATGAGAATCCTGCAGGTAGCACTCAGCTCAGCAGGACTGTGATCTAAAGATTGAAAGCCCTCCCAACAGAAGATTTATGGTTTCTCTGAAATCTTACTAACTACAGTGAAGATGGGGCTGAGATATCAACTAGTTTTACCCCACATGAACAATATGCCTGGGCACTGACTTGGATTAAATATGTTGTCTTTTGTGTTTCTGTGCTGCAGTCGGCAATAACTAATCTGTCTAGAATAGGTTTAAACCTGAAAGCGAGACACAGTGGACACGCTCATCGAACCCTTATGTCTCCTCCCTCTTTTCAGGTGGTCTGTTCATCAGAAACACTGATCAGGAGTACACCGCCTTTCGTTTGGCAATCTTCCTGCACAACACCAGCCCGAACGCCTCGGAAGCCCCGTTCAACCTGGTGCCTCACGTGGACAACATCGAGACGGCCAACAGCTTCGCTGTCACCAATGCCTGTAAGTCCATCACATGGCTCCCGGTTGTGTCTGTGGTTGTGCATTTTTTCTTTGGTTGGGGGGGGTTCTCTGAAAAATGGCAAGTGTGCAGCAAGTGAGGACACCAGTATAGCATTAGATATACTGTAAATAGTGTTTAATGATGTTTTATTTCAACTGCAGTCTTAAGTTCCCACTGATCCTGGAACTGTACTCACCAAGTTAAAGCGGTAGGTTCACAGTGTTTTTAGAAGTGTTACTTTTCATTGCCGTGACCTGTTTATATGGATAGAAATGCATGTTTTACATTAATAGGTTTTATGTTAAATAACAGTTGGTTACACATAGAGTTCATCTGCTGTGAGGGGGTAATTATTTATATTTTAGCTGGACTTAGCTTTTGTTTTACATGGTGAGTACTGTGTTATCTTAATGGATGTGGATATAATGCTATATAGTGAAATCATCCTGTTAAAGATGAGTATTTACTTGATAAACCCTCTATGTTTGCTTGTGCTGGTAGAGGTTGCTATAAATAGTAATGAGGTTAAATTATAGTAATATAAGGAGTGTCATCCCCCAAATGACACATTTTTGGGTTGTGTGTGTCCCTCCAAACAGCTCAGTGCATGCGTGTGAGGATGTGGCGGCACAGCTGTCTGTGAGTGTCTGCTGGTTCACATCTGATCTGAGCAAAGCCACACATGCCAAAGGGGACAGAAGCTGTACACACAAACAACAATCACGCACACACTCCCGTGGTTAGATCTCCTAACAGTAGTAGGCAGTGATTTTTAGTGATGATCCCTGGGGGAGCATCTTCTTTTTTCCCTTTTTCTCACTCTCTCCTCAGCCCGAGTGTGTGTGTGTGTGAGTGTGTCTGCAGGGATGCTGGGGGTTCCCGCAAAGACCATAAAACACTTCAGCCTGACATCTCCTACTATCTGTGGTGTGATCTGGTGTTAAAAAAATCAATGACTAAATTAAGCAGACAATGAAGTGCTTTTATGTTTGTTGTGGTAATGGAGGGGGTGGATTGTACGTGTGTGCGATGACCAGAGGACGCTCAGGAATTCTGTGATCAGATAAAGAGAGTTAAATGTTTTGAAACGCCCTGAGGTATTTTGTCTTACATTTTAATTTTGCATGATAATTTCAAGCTCCTGTTTCCTCAAAGCTTCTAAATTCCACGGTTTTTAATTTTCACATTTGGGTGAACAGGCACCTGAAATCAGTTAACAGTGGTGTCTGTTTTCAATATATGCACTGATTCGTAGTCCGTTCTCATTAGATATCATTTAGAAAACTGTCAGAGGCACAGATTTCTGAGATGATTTAGGATGTTTTTGTTTTATTTATTTATTTATTTATTTTTACAATGGGATAAGATAACATTATGACAAAACAGCAGTCATAAGCTGTACTTTTAGCAGTGGGGATGGACAGATTGACAGATGAGGTCAGGCAGGAGTCTCTGCACTATGATGTTCACAGATGACATCTCCAGTGAGAGTAGAGAGCAGTCAGGAGAGGTGGAGGTATGCTCTGGAATAAAAAGGAATGGAAGTCAGTAGAAGCAAGACTGAATACATGTGTGTGAGTGAGAGGGGAGACCTATGCCTATGTCATCATTATGCCAATGCATAATGATGACAAGTATCTGGGTTGATTTGTGACAGAAGGATAGCAGCAAGAGTGAAAGTGAAGGTTTACAAGATGGTAGTGAGAGCTGCTGTGATGTGTGGTTTGGAGACGGTGGCACTGACAAAAAGACAGAAGGCTGGGCTAAAGTTGTTCAGGTTTTCATTGGGAGTGACCAGAATGAACTAAATTAGAAATGAGTACATCAGACGGGACAGCTCAGGTTGAACGGTCTGGAGACAAAGTAAAGAGGCGGGATAGTAGGTATATTGGAGGAAAAGAGGCAGACCACAGGGAATATTCATGGATGTAGTGAAGAGGACCCGCAATGTGTAGAAATGTTGCTACATGGTACTATTTAAGCTGACTGGGTTGAGGGGGAAACCATAAGCCACAGGGCTAAGTGCTCAGGTTTGAGTTGGACCAGATGCTCTTTGCTTTGCATCTTCCTCCACTCTCTATCCCTCTCTTCACTATGTGCTATCTAACTAAGGTGGAAACCCCTGATAATGATAATAATTATTATTATTTTATAATGATGATGATGATAATAATATATTAAAAAGGAAACTTGACAGACTTGTATTAGTGCTAAACATTAAACATTAAGTCAGTCTTAATTTTATGCATGAGAAAAGACAATATTTGCTCACAGTGGCATTTCAAGGAGTTTATTTGTATTAAACATTGGCCAGTAGAGGGACTGAGTGAGGACACACATTGCAAACTATATACAAGACAACAGTTATGTCTTTTCAACAGCACAGACGTCAATAAACCAAACATAAACTACTTGTAACACTCTTGACTGCACGTTTAGAAAAGGACACTCCTGAACAGCATGCTGGGTGATGCTGTCTTGTCACAGCTGGGAGGGTCTCTGTCACTACATGCAAGAAATAATATTAATAATAATATTAATGTGTTATACTGTAAAAGTGCCAGAATCTTAAAATAGAAGTCCAGTCTGACCCACATTAAAGCCAATATGTGCAACTCGGTTTTTAACCTACTGGTTCCCTTGCACAAAGTACAAAGCGGCTTTAATAGACAATCGAGGTGAGTTACCACCTGCTGTGCGCTACATGCGCAAAAGGCAATCTTCATACAATGTTCTGAGAGCCTGAAAACAGCTGTAGGTTTATCTTTTCTGTACTTTTCTCGTCCTACCCCAGAAAACAAATGAGAAACTCTGCTTTCCTTCTGTAACAGTGTTTCTTTCAGTTCTCTGTGAATGATCACTGAAGCCTTTTTGACAGAAGCATTGAGCTCAAACACGCTTCAAACTAAAACCAATGCATCCACAAGATTTTGCCTATTAATGAGCTGAAATTACAGAAGATGAAGCTGTATTGATCTCTGTGGGGAAACAAGCTTTGTGAGCAGCAGACAGAATACTGCAAGTTAAAATGAAGAGAAGTAGGCACAAGAACTAAATAAGCAAAATAAAAGCAAATGGAGGTATACAGTAGACAATACTGCAATATTTTAAAGTGGCTTGTAGGGATAGAAAAATGCTTTAATAATGTTGTGGGTTTGGTTTAAAAATACTTAAATATATACACTGTTAAGGTTCAGCATCTAAAGTGAGTATTTTTCATGAACTAATAAATTGAATATATGAAGAAAACCTTGTGGATGGATGAAAAATGTCAGTAATCGGCAAAAGTAGCTGCTCTGAGCCAAAAGAGACCAATATTTGGAGATCATTTCAGAAATGCATCCACAGTTTGTTGCAATTTTACACCATCTTTTGTATCCACTCAGTCAATGACTGCATTGTGAAGAGAAGCAGCTCTTTGAATGAGAATGCTGAAAGAGAAGATTCTTGGGCTTATAAAAAAGGCACAGATGGGAGTAAAGTGTATGAAACTATGGGATTTTCACCTTCACTTTAATGGCTGCACAGTCACAGGAAGTCGGTCTGCAGTCCATTGATTGGTCAAGCCGAATCAGAGCAGAATTACATGAACCAATCAATGGCTCTGATAGCTCAGGGGCAGCGGGGAATCTGAGATCGAACCACATTGCCAGTTTTCACCTCCCGTTTTACATTTCCCATTGTATTTATTCCTTTTTTCTTCTCAGCCCCTTTTTTTCCCTCCATTGTCAAAGGCCCTGAGATAATGGTTATGAATAGGCGGTGTGACCATGTGGCATTTAAGGGCATAGCGTACGTTTGGGTAGAGGAGATGAGAGACTGAGCTAATTTGTGAAGAGAGATTAGTCCATTCAGTGGCTCGCTGTGCTGCTGTCAGGAAGGCTGATGGGGATAATTGGTGGGAAGCCAAGGACAAATGTTGTTGTATGTTCCCATTGTCATTGATGATCATTCGGTAGACCCAGACGCTCTGATAAATTCTCCTGCATTTGTTTGATTTACAGTTTAACCTCCTTATTATTCACAGTGGGGTTGTTAGTGTTGACATCATACTTTGATTGAAAGCTATTAAAAATATATATCTTTTAATGATTTTTACAGCAAAAAAAAGCAAAAAACAGTAATATATCAATATCAAGTTAATTATACAGAAGTGTTGCAATTATCTTTAACAAATGAAACAAATGGTCAAGACATTTGTTAGACTCTGTGTTGTGGCAGTGATATCCACAGTCTCCAACAGCATGAGGATTTATTTGTAGAGCTCAACTCTGTGGTGGAAAGCTGGACCTCTGCCAGCAAATGAGCCTTTGTAGATTACTTGTCAAATACATTCCAGGAAATGTACTAATACGTTTCTTCATGAAACAATAACTAGCTCCTTACACATACACTCACTGGCCACTTTATGAAGTATACCTTCCCTACACTACACTGAATTTTAGTTTATCTTCAACACTGTCTTAATTCTTCACAGACATAGATTCAACAGTGTGCTGCAAACATTGCTCAGATGTTTTGGTCCATATTGACTTTATAGCTTCACACAGTTGCTACAGATTCGTCAGCTGCACATCCATAATGTCACTAATCCCAAAGGTGCTCTATTAGACTGAGATCTGATGACTGTGGAAGCCATTTGAGTTCAATGACCTCAAGAATTGAGATTTGGTTTGAGATTTTTTGACATAGCTGCTTCCAGCAGGATAACACACTATCAGATTATGTCATGAAGGGATGGACATGGTCAGCAACAATACTCTTTAGTAGGCTATGATGAAGGTGCCCAACGTGTTCCAAGACAATATCCTCCAACACCACCACTAACTTAAACCATTATAAGGCAGGATGGGTCCCTGCTTTCATGATGTTTTCACAAAAGTTCAGTTTTGGTGAGAATAAATGACTTATAGTCTCAGTTTCTTTTTCATAGCCAACAACAGTGAAAGCCATTGTGCTCTTCTGCTGCTGTAACCCAACTGCTTCAAGGTTTGATGCTTTGTGCTTTCAGAGCTGCTCTTTTGCATGCCTTTGTTGTAACGAGTGATTATTTGTGTTACTGTTGCCTTCCTATCAGCACATAGCAGAGTGTCTCTTCTTCTCTGACTTCTGGATCAACTAGACATTTTCATCAAGAGAGGTGCAGCTCACTGGATGCTCTTAAACCCAAGAGATGGTTGTGTGGGAAAATTTCAGCAGATCAGCAGTTTCCTGAAATACTCAGACCAGCCACCTTCAGAGTCACTTAAATCAACTTTCTTCGCATTCTGATGCTTAGTTTGATCTTCAGCAGGTTTTCTTAGTCGTGTCGCTTCCTGTCTTTGACTTATTAAGTATTTGCATTAACGAGTAATTGAACAGATGTACCTAATACAGTGGTTGGTAAGTGTTTCTTTAGTCCTAATATTTCTATCTACATCCTTTTTTCCTTTCCTCACTCCAAACGGTCTTAGCAGATGCTCACCCCTCCTTGAGCCTGTTTCTGCCAGTAAGTTCTTCCTGTTCAAAGGAAGTTCTTCCATTACACTGTCGCCAAAGGGCTTGCTCAGAGGGGGTCATATGATTGTTGAGCTTTTCTCAGTTTTTCCTCTGTAGTATTGCTGTTGTTGTCATCTTAGAAATATAAAACACTTCTTTCCACACGTACTTTAATTGGATGGGCCTCTCTGGTATAACAACATGGACTACACTGCAAACTAAAGAATAAAAAAATACTTCATTAAAAATTCTCAAAGCTCAGCATGCTGTAAAAACCTTAAATTAACAGTATTTACTCTAAGAGAAATACAACCACAGTTTAAAAAAACACAAACAATATGTGTGTTATTTAGCAGAAAGAAAAAAGCAGGTGAAACAAGGCTGGCTGTAGCTCAGGTGGTAGGACGGGTCACCTACTCATCAGAAGGTTGGTGGTTCGATCCCAGTCTCCTCTAGTCTGCATGCCAAGTATCCTTGGGCAAGATACTAACCCGGAGCGTGGGTGCGAGTGAATGTTAGATAGCAGCACTAAAAACTTTAGATAAAGTGCTTGTGGGAATGGGTATGATTGGGTGAATGCACAAGTTGTATAAAGCGCTTTGATTGCTCAGTGTGAGTAGCAAAGCGTTATATAAGAACCAGTCCATTTACCAAACAAGTGGATTCATGAACTCACCATATACTAGGACAGTGTTGACTGTGAGGGTAGTATATTAATGCATTTCCATTTGTTTTGCTATTTTGATTAAGGTTATGCTTTAAATCGAACTGCACAAGCTGTGAAGAGAAAAAAATCAGCTAAGGGATTCTAGTGACCCTTCCGGATGGGTCTGAGCCTCGATGTTTATGATAAACCACCTTTAAGTGGGGAAAAAATGCTGTTTTTAAATGTGTGAAAAGGATGGAGGTAAAATGCCAAAGCAACAGACTGCCTGATTTATTATAAAGCACTGAGCCAGCGTGGTGATCATTTCATGGCTCCCTGCCTTGTTGTCACAGTGCCACCCCTGGTCATGTGCTAAAGTTCAGGGCAGTCAGTGTGGCTCTGTTAGCGTCCCAAGTCCTTGAACCTGAATAGTGTCTAATCCATTTGTCTCTCTCACACTGAAAGTCAGTAAGAACTTCCAGGTGTTTCTGACAGCAGTCTGTGCACATCATTACTGAGAATAGGTAGAAAACAAAGGCAATGTGACAAATCCAGTTCTTAAGAGGTTGGGATAGTCCATCTGCTTCCAGTACAACAGAGTAGGTTAGAGAAATACGTCACTGCATCAGCAGTGTTTTGCAGGATTATTTATTAAGCACAGATTTTCCAAAAGGAAGGGAAATAAAATGAGGAACACACATGAAAGCAGAAGTCTTTTTTGTTGCTGACAAGCTGAGGCTGCACTGGAAGAACACACTTGATTTTATGTAAGGTGACAGTTCAGGTTTGGAATATCTTTTATGATTCATGAATATCACAAATTCAGTAAAAGCATCCAGTAATGGGCCACAGTTTAAACTAGGCTAATTATTTATGTTACACAGACTGTACGCAAAGATGGATATAGATTGCGTCTGCCTCAACCATTTTTTCTAATGGTCAGCAGGGGGCTCTGTGTTTCAAAAATACACCTACAAAGAAGTCACAAGGAAATTACCCATCAGCTAGCTTTCTCTGTGACCCCAGTAAAGACTTTGCTGATGGGTTTATGATGTACAATCCCCTAGCAACCAATGCAGTTTTGTAAAGCAACAGCTGGCCACAGAATACACATTTTAGCTTAACGAAGAGAGGCTGTAGTCTCTAATACTTAAAACCTTATGTAATTTGAAAAGAGACTGACTAGTTTTTATTTGGAGCTAAATCAGGGTCAGATGTTTTCTTTTTTAGAAAAAGTGATTCCAAACTGAAATTCTAAGTTTTGATATAAAAAAGTGTTTAAAAAAAGAAAAAGAAAAGAATGATTTTATTTTGAATAAATTATTTCCACCTGCTAAGGATAGGCATTCATTAGAGTTTGAGAAAAACAGAAGAAATCAGTTACACATTTGCACTGCATTTACACACAAGTCATTGTTATTACAGGAACATTTAAATGATTGGGCCCTGTTGGCAGTTGCTTCATTGATTTAGTGAAATATAGCATAAGAGTGAATTGCATAAGTGGCTGCGTGTCTTACTTTAGTGTGTTTTGGTTTAAAACATGTGAACCTACCAACACTCATAAGTATTCCTTTAATGACTTTACATGCAGATGAATGGATAGAAGAGTTGGGTGAACTGAGGGGAAAAAAGGTGAGATTTTTTTATGTAGTAGACAGCAGAGTGATTGGGTTTGGATGGAAAAAGGATATTGAATAAATTAACCCCCCAGCAATGGAGGGCACTATGTAATTGAGGTGCCCAGTTAGAGTGAATGTAAGTATTAGATCCCTACATGTGCATTATCAGCTTCAAATTAAATCTAGATTTGGAGAGACTCTCACAAGTTCATGTAGAAAATAAAATGAAAATGAATCAATATGCCTCTGAGCAGCTGCGGAGTCTTCAGCGGTGTGTGCTACCTTATCATCTGCACTTCATTCGTGTGGCCGATCTTTGTTATGCGTTCCGTGGTAACCTCTTAACCATCAAGCAAGACAAAGGCTTTCAAAGGCGTGTGTGTGGGCGGAAGGGGTTAATATGACCTCCTACATGCTGCCCCTGCCTTTGCCTTCATTGAAACAGTGACATCCTAATCTGCATCGAGTCATTTGTATTCAGCATGGTGCTCTGAGTCACTCCAGATCCAGATAGCAAGCAGCCTCTTCCTCTTATATGCGCTCAGGCTGCGCAGGAGAACCTACATTTTCTCTGCTGCTAACACCTGAACACTTGCTTTCCTAGGCTGTTTTTGAGCATGAAAAAGCTTTCCTATTTGTGTTTTAGGCATGTCTGTACACAATCTGAGTGTGCAGCGTGTTAGCCCTATTTAAGTCCGTTATCTCTCCGTCCATGGGCTCTGTTCAGAGGGGCTCTTTTGCACTGTGGTGCTGCCCTTTAAATGGCTGCCTGTGCCCCTCATTTGTCTGAGGATACTTCCGCATGGGTGAAAATATACAGACCTTTCAGCAGTGAACGCTTGTGTGTATGTGTGTGTATATAATGGCTGGTGGAGAAAGAAAGGATGTAGAGGAAAGGGGGAGGGAGGCTGGTAATGGGAGATTAATGTGGTGAAGTAGGGAGGAAGATGGAAGTTGAAGAGATGAGAAGTAGGGGTTTAAGAAAAGGAGGAGGTGATGTAAGGAGGGATTTTCATAAGAATTCCGCTTCTGTAGATCAGAATGTGAGCAACTTCATGTCTTAACAAAGTAAAATACCTTCATTTGAGCTGTGTTAACATTTAATGTTAGCCTTGTGTTGCCAAATTTAGTTGATGGGCATTATGATGAAGTCCCCCCCCCCCCCCCCCCCTTCTCTTTTTGT
>VUQR01017964.1:120688-139793 GCA_015108515.1 Hemichromis elongatus | reverse complement strand
TATGACCCCCCCCCCCCCCCTTTCAGTTCTTGTTGGTAGCAATATGCAAGGACACCCGATGGAAGAAGTGATTGAAGGACATGTTAAATAAACAAAGAGGTCGGGATATTATGTGCTAAATTATCAGCGTGAAACATTAGCTTAGACCTAATGCTTGATTTATATTTCTGGGGGAAATCGACACTACACCCTACGATTTAACCAGATACCCCTCTTAACCCTATGATGCCACCTTCCTCTCAACCTGTGTACCTCCTTAAAATGTAACTACACTTCGTGTCGATACAGCCTGCAAAGACTCTGATTGGCATGGAAGGGTACAGCGTGGGGTTAAGACAAGTTTCTGGCTATGTCGTAAGTTATGACATAGATTTCCTGCTGAAGCGTAGTTCAGGCATTATTCACAGAGACAGGTGCCCCCTGCCAACCTGTGGTCACCAGGGAAAAATATATATTGCCTGTTACAAAGAGGATTCTTTGGTTGCTCTCAGGTTACTGCAGTCTCCTGTAGTTTGAGTTGAAAACACTGATTTGTCTGCAAACACTTGTAAATTAGTTGTTGAATACACATTTTTTTCCTAGAGACCAGTTATTGCTTAGACTTCCCTGACTGGCCTGAGTTTCAAGAGTTACTCTTCATAGTTTTTCAAGGGGTAAAGCGTTAGTATTTGAATTCAGGCGCTTTCAGTTCCATTGCTACAGTCTACCTTTGCAAACATTTGTGAAAGAATGGGTCTTTCTAAAGCACAAAGTGTATTCAAGTGCTGTAATAGGATCCCACAGTTGTAACATGCCAGTTCGTGAAATTTCTGCCCTCCTTGATATTTCACGATCAACTTTAAGTGATGTTATTGCAGGGTGGAAGTGGCAGACCATGTAAAGTTCTAGTTATAGAGCAGGGTCACCAAGTGGTGACTCAGCAGACCTGACCGCCAAACTTCCTCTAGCATTAACATCAGCATATCATTAGTGCACCGGAAGCTTCATGACATGAGTTTTCGTGTCCGAGCAGCTCCTCTAAGTGTAATGTGTAGGATGGTCTTCACAGTAATCCATATATTGAATTTTTTGGGAAAAGTTTTTGATTGATGAAGTGTGTTTATGTGGTGGTGTATTCACTGTGTGTACTGCTTCTTTAATACAGGTCACTCCTGATTGGGTTACACTTCTGACATGTGTACAGGAACAGAAACGCATTAAAGTCCAGAAACTGCAGAATAACACTGCACAGTTTTCAAAAGCACTACATTTGCTAGTCGGTGGAAATCTCAATAACCGTCTGTATAGAACTTTTCATAATTTCATTTAACATGTACAATGATATTAAAGGGCTATTTGATTCTATTCTATTCTAGTGTAGTGCAACAATACAAAAAGGAAGAACTTGAGTTAATTGCCTAGTTTGATTCTTAAAGGGACTTACCATTAAATTAGTTTTGCAAGATTGCAACTGGAGAAATTGCATAACCTGCACTGTAAGCCCATCAGCCTGTCAAAATACTGCAATTTACATTTTACACAACAACTTTGTCTGATGCTGTGTGATGTGAAGGAATTTCATACAGCAGCTGATTTAATCATGTGAAATTGTTAATCTCTCTAGATGAACACACAAATGCAGACAAACACAATCAACATTCTTGCTTACCCAGTTAAGATAATGCAGTGATTACCTCAAAACCCTGGTGTCTTTAAATGAAACCAGCTGAAAGCGCCAGCTTTTATTCACACAGTTTAAAATGTAATTTCTCTGCAGGTTTCTCCTCATTCAGTTTTGTTTTGCCCCCATCTTATTTACTCCACCTCCCTGCACCTCCCCCCCTTCCTGATCTGTGTGCTAGTTATATAAGTGCTCCCCTGAGGTGTGTTTGTGAGTCTGTGTGCTCGTTTGTTAGCAGAGGTCGCACAGGTTGAGTTAGAACTCTGAGGAGACAACATCCACTGAACAACAGTTAATGGTTAATGTGATCTTTCAGATGTGTTTGATTCATGAAATCGATAGTCGGCCTGAAGTCTTTTAAACACGGAGGAAAGAAACCAGAGAGCGAGCATCAACGGGGAAAAGGAAGAAACCGTTTTCTGTGTTTCCACAAAACAAAATGATTTTGTTTTGTGTCTTTATAGGCAAATGAGCATTAGAAAGGTCTAAAATGAGCTTTCAGACACTTAAAATGTTGAAGCTTATAACAGCTCGTATTTCATTGTACAACCTGAGTTGAGTCAGGGGTGGGGGGTTGATTATGCAGGACAAGCTGAATTTTATAAAACTTGGAGGAGCAAAGGAAACAAAATCCATGAAATTTTGCTGTTGATCTGAACTGAATTCCTTTCTTTAAAAGTGCCAGGGCATTAGCCTTTACGGCACTATTGTCCTTCTAGTTTTAAAAATGTAATCATCTGAGTGCAAAACGAAATGTGTTTCTTATTTTTCTTCACAAAGTTGGTCTGTAGACAGCTAAAGAAATCTTTATCAGCTCTTCAAAATTGACCTATTACGCTTTTTTCTTCATTTCTGCCATTTTATATTAGACTGATGCTAAATCACATCCAAAAATCTCTCGCCTCATCTCGTCTAGCACACTTCTTAAGCACAAGTGCTCCCCCCCCTCCTCCTCTCTCTCTTCCTCTGTTTTCATGCCTATTATCTTTCAGTCTCATCAGTCACACAAACAGACACCAATGTCTATCTGAACCATCAAACAAGCACGCCCATCGTCAGGGTTTACTGCATTTAGTCTGTAGACACATTGGCCAGACATACTAGAGCATACACATGAGGCATTTCAGAAATGAAGAATGTAAACACTAGCATCCCAGTAGGAGCTTTAGCTTGATACTGTACCTTTTGTGACATTAGTTAGCAAATGATCAAATGCGGCATGATATTGAACATTATCAGCCTTGGGATAACCAAAAAGGATCCTTTTTCTGGTTTTCTGTAAGATGTATGTTATTACAGTGATGATAATAATGTCAAACAAGACCTAAACAATAGTGTGCAAGTAATCCATGCAAGACAAGGGCTCAGGCTTCAGACTGCTCTGAACATTTCCCTCTCTTTCTTGCTCTGTTTGATGTCAGTGACAGTGTACAGTATGCTCATCTCAGGTATACCAAGCCCTGTGCCATGTGCTGTTCAAATTTTCAGTTTGAGAAGGGCAGCCAATCAGGAGAATGTTAGCATAAAGGGGTAGGGGCATTAGTGCAAGTAGTCAGGTGTTTCAGTTTCTGCATTATTATGTCCCCTAAGGTCCAAGGGATAAAATTTTGTCATCAGTAAGTGGCTGAGAGGCTCTGAGCAGACATGCATTTTTTTTTAATGACAGCACAGTCTTAATGCATAAACAACATATTCACCCTTCAGGCAGGTTAGAAGGAATTAGAAAAGGCATGACTAGTTGTTGGTGGTGTCTTTGCTTGATTCACAGTTAACTGGGCCTAAGTGGTGACAATAGAGAAAGAGACAAAGTAGCTCAAATACAATCCAGTAAAACACCAAAAACATCTCAAAATGAAAATGCGAATGGCACTCGGAGATTGTGGCTACATCTTATATTAGGCCATGTATTGACTAGGTCACACTGATGTCCGTTGCACACTGTGAAACTCTGTGCTGCTGGGTTTAAAATGCGTATGAAGCTTCCACATTTCTCAGTTTGTGGCTTCTTTGCAGCAACATCGAAATCTGAAACTGCTTTGTGGTAAATTAGAATCAACTTTATTGAGTAAACACATTCACTCTTAATAGCTTTTAAGAATTGGTTAAAGTCTTCACTTTAAAGAGATTGGGTGTGAATTGTTGGTGAACTCATGTAAGCGAGAGCCAGTGATTCTGTTGCAAATGCAGAGATGAGAAAATGCTAAAGTGTGCTGCTTTTGAAGGCAATGACAACCTGTTTCATGACTTTAGAAAAAGCTGCTGATGCTGTGCCTTTTTTCTCAAGAGAACACCCCTAAGGTGAGCTCACATCAACTAATATAAGCAACGGCACTGATCATATCAGAGCATATACAGCTGTAGCTGCAAAAATCCCAGAGGGCAGAGAATTGAACAAAGGTGTGTTTTATTGCTTATGATCTGAACTTTTATTTTGATGGAGAAACATTTTATTATTCTCTCTTTAAAGGATTACTTTGTTTCACTTTATTGTTCACTTTGTTGTCATTTAGCTGTTATCAGAGGATAATGTCTATGAAGGAGGCTCAAGATAATAATTTGTGTCTGACCGTCTGTGTTTGAAATGTGTCAAATGAATTGCTCTTCTGTTTGCATCTGTGAAAAACAACAAAAGTGTGTCATCAGTTCACACTGGACAGTGAAAGATAGCTAATTCAATGCAGAGAGCTACCTGAGTTTAATTAGTTATGATGGCCTATATCATCTGATAGGCGTTATTGAACATTTAAAAGCCATCAGGGATTGTGAAGCAGCCTCTCCACCTTCGTTCTTAATTCGAAAGCTATTTCGGGATGTGAGGATTCTCTGATGGATTTTCTCCAAATTAGGACAGGAAGTCATACCAGTTGCTTTTCTTTTCATCTTTGAGATCTTATTTGATTTTTAATGCATTGCAACAAGGAGGAGTAATGCCACAGTAAACACCAGTCGGTAAACTTTATCATACAAGTAAAAGAGACAAAAAGAGAAATAATCAAGCTTCTGTTTGTTCACCTTCGGAGGATAAAGTTTTTTTCATTGGGTCAGCACTTCATATGCTTCATATGCATTGCTTTGTCTAAATATTTTCATGCAAGTGTAGAATTAAAGAAGAATCTGAAACGAAACAACAGCACAAACAAATAATGTCTGTATAGCTAGTAAAAATAGCCCATTCTGTTATTTCTCTAACAGTTTAGTACAAGGCAATAGATAAACCGACACACTAACAATACTATCTCAGAAGCAGAACTAAAATGTTGCAAAAACCTTTCTACTTAATGAGCTACAGCTTTTTGTGAGCACCCCATGTGAGAGTAGATAATCTGATTAGATTTAGAGCATTTGATACATATTGTTACATATTAATAATGGAACAGTGATTACTGTAATACAACAAATTAACACCAGATTTTATGAAGCAAAGCATAAAAAAAAACGTGTTAATTGATGCAACGGAAAATGGATTTAATTAGTAACACAGTAACTCAACAATTCATTGCATAGAGCTCAGTAGGTTCCTCACATAGCGCGGATGATCCAGTTGGATTTTTTGGTGTCTCACTGTGTATATTTAAATTTGTTGATACATTATTTTAATATTTCACAATGACTAAGAGTGACATTTTAAAAAAATTAAATACTGTTCTTTTTTGGGGCGTGGCATGGTGGTGCGGGGCTTAGCCAGGTTTACGGTGCTGTCATGATCTTAGCATGACAGCACCATCTGCTAGTGAAAAATATCTGGCTCTTCATATTAAAATTCCAGTCACTGCTAACCAGTAATTCTGGCCTTCCCTGACCAGTTGCTGTTTTTGCTTTCCAATCAATCTCTCAGCCCAGCATTAGACAGACCCCACCATCTTGGACTCCAGCTGGCAACGGTAGACGTTTTCTGTTGTGGAGATCCAAAATACTGCACCAAGCCCACTGAGGCTGCAGAGCCAAACAAGGACTATTATACTGTCTATCTCAGGGGTGGGTAACTCCAGGCCTCGAGGGCTGGTGTCCTGCAGGTATTAGATGTGTCCCTGATCCAACACAGCTGATGATGGCTAAATGACCTCCTCTTGAATGTCTCCAGAGGCCTGGTAATAAACCAATCATTTGATTCAGGTGTGTTGACCCAGGGTGAGATCTAAAACCTACAGGACACCGGCCCTTGAGGCCTGGAGCTGCCCAATCCTGATCTATCTAACTGCTCTCCAAAGTGTCCGAGTTTGAGTCTGACCTCACCGAGGCTCACTGGGCTATTTATACATGTGAGAGCGTTTTTTATATGGAGCAATTTATGAATGCTTTAAGGATGTGTAATCAGTGCATCTGTCCACTTAAGAAAACAAACAAATTTACCAACAAAAAAATCAGAGCATAACCCCCTTCTAGTCTGCATACATTTACAATCTTTTAATAAGCGCTTAAGATTACTGACTGATTACTGTCTTGTATCCCTCCCCTCACCCACAACCAGTTGTAGCATGTTGCTGCGCTTCCTTAAGCCTGGTTCTGCTAGAGATTTCTTCCTGTTAAAAGGGTGTTTCTCCTTCCCACAGTCACCAAGTGTTTGCTCACAGAGGGGGTCGTATGATTGTTAGGGTTTTCTCTGTATTATATTGTATATAAAAAAACCTTGCTATATAAACAAAACCGAAATCTTTCAATCTTTAGTTATCTCATAAAGGTGATGCACTCAGTTTCACAACAGTCTGGCTAATAGTTGAAGCAGCAAAGATGTATTAAATGACCAAACAGCTGCTGGTAGGTAAACATAACATAAGACTGGATTTAAGACAAGACCAAACACAGGAGTAACACATAAAATGTGTATTCTCTTTAGTAAACTCTGTATAATGCCTTTTAATTACATGTTATGGTAATTTTTTTGTCAATATTACATTGATTTCACATATACTGTTGCTAAGGGACGTTTTTTCTGCCTTAAATAAATGCCTGAGGTAAACGTTGAACAATTTAAACACTTTCCACAAAAGTGTAAAAAAGCACAGCAGAATAAATTCGCATAATACGGCTCAACAGCCTCCGTGCAGAACTTGTTCAGTCCATGTCGACCTTCACAGAACCGTATCAGTCAAGTGCTAATATCAACATTGTTCATGCAACATTAACGCTAATGAAAGCCTAACGGATTGAAGTGAATTTCTTTGCGAGACAGAGACGCCCAGAATATTTTAAGAGGGCGACAGAGACAGAGAGGGGTGTGGGAGGGAAATGGCAGCAGGTCTGCTGTCAGATCGCAGTGAATAAGTCGTGTGATTTCACAGATGGGTTTTAACAGGAACACACTCTGGCCAGGGGAGTTGTTCTCACATGGTGGAGGATGCTGTTATAGCTCACACACAATTATATGTACTACAGGAAGTAACTGCAACACTTCAACTTGCCAGAGATTCCTTATGGTATGTAGATCATGCAGGCTGAATGTAAAGGATAAGGCATGTGTTTATATTAAAAACCAGAGTAGTAGGAAATAATATCATGTCTCTGGAATCAACCACCAACTTACACGATCTGAAGCTTTTGCCACACAATGAATAAATATCATTTATATGTTTGGGAATTTTTACTTTTTTTTAATAATAGAAAAAAACATTTAACAATGACCAAAAATAAATAAATAAAAGTAAATCAGTGCAAAACAAAAAAACAAAAAAGCTACACTTTAGACATGTAATTAGCTTTCAGTTGAGTAATGTTGTTGTTTTTTAAAGAAAACTTTTATCATTAAATTCCTTATATGGTGTGTATACTTGAACCACTGAAGCCCATTTCTAAATTGTTCTGCTTTGGTCATATTTCATATTTCGTCAAACCACATCTTTATTGATATGTACAGACAAGACAATCAAATCTTGTCATTAAGGATATGGGGAAGTTGTCAAATGTCGTTTTAATGGGGGGGGGCTTTAAAGAGGAGCCAGAGTGTAAATGCAATGATTATTATACTGTAGTAAGATGTGATGTGTGGGTATAGAGGCTTTTGAGTTTGTCATGAGTAATTAAAGTACAGAAATGTAATTAGCTTTTCATCGAGTAATCTGTGAAGTGTAATCGATTAGCAACTTTCCTAGCAACGACTTTCCCAGCACCGACTGACATTATCCTGCAGCTAAATCCTGGTGTACAACAGCAGTTTATATGATTCGACAATATTCATTAACAGAGTTGAATGGATTCACAACCTCTATTTTGCTTTGGACAGAATGAAGAAAAATGAATAATTATTAATGTCCAGTAGTTAAATGAGTGGGCGTGTCCAAACAATTAGTAGGGCTGGTTTAATGGTTATTAGATGTCCGGTGTGAATAGAGGTGGAGAAAACCCATCAAAGACGCTGCTCATTAGCTGCTGTTTTAATTAGTTGGAGGTCAAACATGTGCACATGTGTTATATTGAAGTCTGATCAGACTCTAAAATAAACGTGCTGTCTGTTGATTTGTGTCCTGCTTTTCTTGGTTGTGTTAAACAGCTGCAGTAAGTCAACATGCTTCCTTAGCAGTGTTAAATTATTCTACACAAATATTTGCACCTTTGCAGTTAGCTGTCACACATTCCTGTCGAGATTGTTGCTCTCTGTTCACACATTCACTTTGCTGCCGGTCAGCATTTGTATATAAAATCACTGCAAAGGGAGAGTGACACTTGGATTTTTCCTTTCTGAACATAACCCTGTTGAAAAAGCAGACACCGCTCCTCAGAAATTAATGCAGTTTCAATTAGTCAGCTATTTTCATAGTAAAATAATTAAACATGCCCATCTGAATTTTGTGAAATAAGCTAAGAATGTTCATTTTACTTTCTCTTTTTGTTCTGAAAACATAATTAAAAGTGATATATACATATTCATAGACATGCATGCATCATAGATATGTGTTTGTGTGTGCGTGAAAGGAGCTATTTTCCCAATTTACAAGTAGTGAGTAACAAACAGCTAAACTTTATAATCGACTGTCTCTCCAATGACTCTCCCATCTTGCAGATTAACTATAGCTCTGTCATCTTGAACTGCAGCTGTCTCTGGTAGTCTTTCTTCTCCTCTGCAGGCTTGGCGAGCTGGGTGTAGTTGCACTGTTGCCCTCCAGCTTGCAGTGATAGTCTTGTTGTGAAATGCAGTCGGTGGAGGTTCTTTTTGGGGAAGAAACACAATGATATCAGGGACTTCCACTGTGTAGCAAATCGACCAGCAAGCAGGTTGGTTAAGAAATACAAGATGTGAAGGACAGGAACTAGATCGAGTCTCTCATCTGCGATGGTTAAACAAACCCATAAATAAATAAAACTGCTAAAATAACTTACCATGTGTACTTATATGACTGATAATGTAACATAGTTGTCTCCAGTTATTTTATAATGTGTGAGTAGTTAAACTGATACCATTAAACTATATCTTTTTTTTAGCTAAATATTACAGTATTTGGATCAGAAAGTGAGATACCATTATCAAGCTTGGTTTGGAAGTTGAATTCATAATTTGTACAGAGAAACAAAATGAATATATACAAAATACAATACTTTTACCTTAATACTCAAAACTACCCAGAGAGTGAGCTTGGTAGAGGGTTTGCGCTCTTGGAGGGAATCTTTTTAGTGAGATCATTTTAATGAACAAGCCCCAGAAAAGACCAATACCTTAAACACAATGGAGAGGTCTAGTTATGCATTACAGTAGACAGTGTTGAGTCATTCAAGGTTGTGGCAGCCCCAACTTCAGCATCCGTGGAACAATTACACAAAAACTTCATACTTTGTGCAGATGATACAAAAGGGGAAACTATCCATAGAAACCCAAACCAGGCTCCAAAAATGCTTTTTTATCCTGTCATGCTGAAGTCTATGGACTGACTGACTCACCTTCGGATCCTGACTCAGATGGCCACCAAAGGAAATGCAGTTTTAACATTTCCATCTTGGCTTAATTTTAATGCTCAGAGATTTCTGCTGGTTCATTTTAACAAGTTCATTTGACTCAGTCATCATCTGCGGTCATGGTGTAACACTTTCTTACCAGCCATGTTACTTTAGTCTGTTCTGATTCAGCACTGACGTCTTCATAGGCAGACATATTATCGGTGATGAGACTCTGGGTCCCGCCTCTATAGTTACCTCATTCACATTCAATCTGTTTTTATCTGTCACTCTCACACTCAATACACAGAACACACATGCATGCTGACCTTTCACCTTGTGTTAGTACTGGTCTGCCTAATGATGACACTATTATTAGAGCACATGATTAGCAGTTATCAATTGTCTGCTGTTCACCCTCTCTGGGTCACTGTGTTTGTGTTGTGCGAGAGAGTGACCATGTGGTGTGTCCTCGACAAAGCTGCTATTGGATGGCTTTTGAAGTATTTCCAGCAGGCTAGCAGAAAAGAGTCCCTGACTGCAACATGACCGGCCAATTACTGCACTTTTATCACACTAGATACAGCCCCCCCATTGGTCAGTTGACAGAGGGGGCAGTAGTTGAGCTAATTAGGAGAAGCTGGACAGTTTTACTGCTTTGTATAGCAGCTCCATAATACTGCACAAAATCACTCAAATGACAGGGTTGATGGGTGCGATTGAGTTCAGAATGGCCACAGTTCCATTAGCAAGGGAAAAAAGGAAGGAATAAGGTGGCTGCTTTCACCGAGGAAGGAAGGAAGGTGCTGTCAGTGTATAGGGTACCCCAAGCTTATCTGTCCAGCCTCCCACCACAACATTCTGTTCACATACACCAAAGCCTTTAAACAAGAGTTCAGCGAGAGTCAGAAGCTGCCCAGCTGGCCAGGGAGCTGCTCTTTTGTAATGATCCCTGGCAAGTGATTGGCCTACTGTGCCCAGATCAGCCAATAGACACAAATATCTTTGAATTGGCTAATAGGTGGAGACTTGACAGCTGAAAGACAAGAACAACAGAAAAACAACAGTGCTGCATATCATGGCATGTAACATTATGGATAAATAAGTCTATGTAAGGGTCATCATGTACTTCTACATGTACAAAAGGAGCCAAGAATCAAATCTGCACAACAGACTTAATGCCAAATGCCGCTTAATGCCATAGTGGCATCACCTTTTGTTTTATGAAGTGTCCTTTAAACATTTTGAGTCATTGTGTTTTGAAACTGGAAGTGAAACAGAGAAGACTGCATGCTCATATGGTAGAAATGTGTCAATCCCAACGCAGACACGACAAAACATACCACGCTTTACCATAAATGTGACAATGACTCATAAAATGAACATGATGTATTATGACTCAGTCGCAGAAAAGTAAAAATAGGACAACAGCCTCCTTACAACTCACAGCTCTGTAGTGGCTTCACATTTTAGACGCAAAAGCCACATCCATCTTTTACATGTGTGCACTTACTTTACAAATTTTTACAAATACAACTTGAATAAAAAAAAAATTGTTTGAAAACACATTGACTAAAGCACCTGTGTCTAATCCATCTATCAAATGTTCAATGTTTTACTGACCTAAGGCAAAAGGTAGCAGCGCAGGTGGAAATATATTATATTATGGACCAGAGCCACAAACCCTGGTCTCCTTCTGTACAGTGTGAGGAAGTCATGCTTTCTCAAATATATAATTACTATAATTTCCGAGATAAAGTTTGCGAACCTTATGTAATTATAAGGATTTCCAAATTGATTAATTAACAGATATGATCTGATTTTCATCAAACTCAGAGCTGTAGTCAAACCCAGAAATAACAAACTAAACTCTGATAACTGTATACATTTTTATTAAGGATATTGAGATAGTGAATCTCAGGGCTAGAGAAAGTAACATGAAAATAAGGGAATTAATTACCAGATGTCTTATTTTGAGCACCTTGGCATTTAAAAATATATTTATGTCCTCCTCCAGCTTCATGCCTCTTGGCTCGCACCAACCAGGCTGTGTAAAGGCGGCCGGATTTTGCCAGTAGCTGTCTTTTTTTTTTTTCCAAATCCTGGCCATTTCTCTGTAAAGGGGCTTCACTTGCTTTTTCCATTCTCGACTGTAAGATTTACTTACTGTATTCTATGAAATAAAAACTATAACCTTTGTGTGCTCTTGCTGATTTAATCTGTTAAGTTGACTTTATTAAGCGTCATAACACATTTTTTGAGTAATGCATGGAGAAATTAGGAAAAATTCCCTCTAACTGTATAAGCATGTATTATAGGGAACAGAATAAGGTGTGTATCTCTTACTCTCTATAATGTGCAGCACCATCATTTGCAGCAGGATAAGGATTAGCTGTACAGAAAGTTGGAGTTTTTACTTTTACAGTTTATTGCCAGGATTATTCCTACATTGATAATATCCTGCAGTATTAATTAGATTTTTTGCAGGCTTCTTTCACCCATATGCTTGCACTGGATTTGGAGAGCGAGGAGGTTTGTTTATGCGATGCCCTTGACATTTCCTGGCTTCTCACATCAGCACAGTCAGAGAATCAAAACTCATATTATTGAACCGTTTTCCTAACAGCCTCCCACTACATTCAGTGGCCTGCTGCACCCTGGCCCTGATAATGAATTGTCCTTGAATCCCGACTTAAACCTCTTCTTCTCTTCTAAGAGCAAATCCGCTGACTTGCCCGTTCCGGTGGGAACACATTGCTCGATGATGCACATTAAGGGCCCAGAGAGAAAAGACCTTCCCCTCAGATGCTGCATAACTCGGACCAATGATATGTTAAGTTCTGTGGCAGAAACAAAGAAGGAGAAAGAAGGAGTAAGGTTAAAGGGAAGGATGTAGAGAGGGAGTGAGAGACGAGGAAGGAGAAGGAGTGGGTGGATAAAGCAAAAACGTGTTTGACTTCGATTTGTCATTATCAGAGATAAGACGGAAAATGCAAATGACTGCAGATGGGAGAGAGGGAAAGAGGATCCTTTAAGAACAGAGTGGAGACAAATATTTTCTGCACTGAGGGTTTACATGACATGTGGATCAGATGAGTTAAACAAAGATATTTACACGTGAAGATATCGGTTCCCTATAGTGCAAACTATATAATATTGCCAGGAGCTGCTGTTTGGATGTTCCTGTATTGGAGGAACAAAGCGAGAAATAATTTTGTTATGCAACAGAGTTCTTAAAATTTCAAGAAGTCTGTGTCAAAAGATGCCACTGCAGTGTAGACGTATGAATTTGGATTTCTTTTATGAGCACTTTAACAGGCTGAGTCTCCTACTTTCAGAGTGTAGGTGGGTGGTAAATTGAAAAAAAAAATTTAAATAAGAAATAATCCGTCACTGCCAATATTAAATATATACTTACATAAATATTTGACAGCTGAAATTCACAAAACATGCCAATACCTCTGAAATTACACAGACTTACAGTAATAACCTTGGCTTTTTAAAAACAGTGGATTTAATTTCTACTTATTACAAATTATTATCTCTCCCAATGAGGTTATGCGTTTTCTTGCCTTTCTGTCTGTAAATGCGATTCTGATAAAATATCGTAGAGGTGTAGAGTCTACCAAGGACTTTAAGATCAACGTTATTGGTCGAAAAAAAAAAGCCTATAACTTAGAAACTATGACTCTTACAAATGTTGAGTTCATTATCAATATTGAAAGTACTGTATAAAGGCTGTATATGTATAAAGAATCTGAGCTTCAGATCAATCTATTCACCTTGAAGGAGCAGTCAAAGCGATAATAATACTATATAGAGCTATTTAAAACCTTGCTTCCAACTGCTGTTGTTTTGTACCGAGAGCCTCCAACCTTTTCTTCAAGGTCAAATAGGGTCAAACTTTCATTGATTGTCTTTTATCATTAAAACTGTGCCTAAAATTGCAATGCCTTTGATTGTATTTGCAACATTAGCAATATGGGGATTCACATTTGACCTTTGACCTCGCGTTTACATTTCACATCTGGATTTCTTTCAAGTTAACAGTATGTTATGTCTTCAAAGAAATAATTGTCAAGAGAAAGAGTAAATAATATTTATATCGTAGTATAATGTCATATAAAGAGCTCAAGTTATTCATGGCCAGTTATTTACATATCAATATCTATTATTCATTACCTATTTCTACATAATGTTTGTGTAATTAAAGTACATCTGTCATGCTAGTCTTATCTATGTTTACTGCACTACAAAATTTTTGAAGTACATTAAAAGAACAACAACAAAAAAGAATATATAACAAAGATTATACTATTCCCTTAAAAGTGAATACTGCCCAGAGATTTAGATGCCATAAGAGAGGTTTGTTTCCCGTTATGAAACACAGAAAGCTACTCTATTAAAGTCTAAGAATAAATATATGGAGCTCAAATTGTTGAGCATATGCTGACAACAATATCATATTTGTCATTGTCAGTGAATTTTATTTCTCATTAGTTTGCGCAATAAATCCAACCAGTGAGAATAACACTTTTAACTTTTTGCACACCACCGTTACAGTAACATGTAAATTAGGAAGGATTGTGAGCTAATATGTCACTGAATTCTTTTTCTGAAAAAAAAAACCCCAATTAAGTGCAGGTATGAAATGTGATTCCCATACTGGGCAGGTATCATCTAGCCTGACGCACCAGATGGTTTGTTAAAAAGAATGACATGAGAATTTATCCATGAAAACTGATTGGAAAAGGGCAGACAAGTGATTGGATGAACCATCTGTATCTTTCACAGTCTATCATGTGCTAATCTGGGAACCTCTACAAGTTAAGTCACTTGATAAGTGAGCCAATCTCTTCGGTTTCATGTGCCAATTTTAAAAACCTCATATGTAGTCAAACGACATCACTTCCTTGCTTGCATTTCAATGTGTTCCTCTCACATGCAGGCGGACTACATACAGGAAACCTGTTCTACCCAAAATCTCGAGGGATCTGCACATGTAGATAACTTTTTGTATTGATTAATCTCAGGCTAACAATCAATCTGATCAACAAAACACTGGCTATGTTGATGTTTTCACATAAAAACATCTATGAAAGTATCTTTGGAGCGCTCATTGATATTTCCAAACAAACAGGCGTTCCATGGTGTTGTCACACTAAAACGCCTGTAGCTTCCAGTAGTTCCTCATGAGAATCCAGCTGGCATTCAAAGCAATTAAAAACTACAAGAGAAGAAAGCAGTAATAGAGGATGCAAATATAATATTTTGATGGCTGAATCTGTTCTGATTCTTTAATATTTCTTAGCATGATTTTTCCACCAGTTTAGCTCTTAAATGTATTCATTTACTGGGTTTTTGTTGTTGTCCATCATGCAGTTGCTTATATTCATTTCTCAGCATGTTTACTCCTTCACTACGTCATGAGCTTCACATTTTTCCCTGAGCTCTTTTGCCCCATTTTTCTCTCTAACCCCAAATACACACACACACACGCACACATCTACCCATCACCCATGCCATTCTATGAATCCAGACCTCCTCCCAGCATTATTTCTTGTCTCCATGGGGAGCTGAGGGTGGGGTAATGAGGCAGACAGGCCAGATGATGCTCCTCCATGTGAAGAAGATCCAAAGTTTCTTAAACCTGCATTACACAATAGAAATTCATCAAAACACAAGAAAAAAGCTGTGTAAAGATGTGTGAGATGTTCTGGTATACATCCACATATTTAAAGTGATTTTTTACATCTTTTATGACAAGACTTCATAAAAGATTATTCAATGAATCCATTTTAAAAGCAACAAGATCACAAATACACTGAACATAGTCAGAGTAATTTTGGTCATGCTGCTGTCTCCAGCATATGTTTCCCTGGTATGACTGCATCACATAGCACAGTGTGTCCTCTACACTGTCCATGTAAAATGGCTCATGTCTGCTAGAGTATGTCTGTGTAATATATCTACAACTAAATGCAGTAAACCCTGATGATGCGTGTCCTTGTTTGGAGGTTCACATAGACAGTTGTCTGTTCGGGTGACTGATGGGACTAAAAGATAATAAGCATAAAAAATGAGGAAGGCTGGCGTGGGAGGCAGAGTTTGTGCTTAAGAAGTGTGCTCGGGGATTAGACGAGATAGGGACGAGAGATTTCCTGATGAGATCTGACATCAGCCTAATATAAAATGTAAACATGCACACCTGCACACTCGGTCCTTTTTATTGACATGGATACAGAGCACTGGGGGAAAGAGTTGTGTTGCTCCTGCTCAAACCTACAGACTGTCTTGGTCCACATCCAAGCCTGTGCCCTACTCTTTTCTCTCTTTTCTTTCAGTTTTTGTTTACTCTAACCCCTTAAGAAAAATGAAGAAACTTTAATGATCTCTACAGGGAGAATTGTTGTTGCGGTAGCAAAGAAAAAGCGAGGACACAGTAAAGTTTGTATGAATTAAACGAAAACAAACAGAAGTAAACTTTCGGAGCAAATGCATTGGTTTAGCCACCCATCCTAACCGTCTTGCATCCGGGGTTGGTTGCATCAGGTACACAAACTGTCAGAAAAGCATTCAGCTAAAACAGTTTAAGTGCACAGCGAGTAAGTGAACAGAAGAGCCGAATAAATAAATAAACAGCAGCCAGCAGTTTAATTAATGATATCCACACTGACAGTGAGCTCGCCTGCTGACACTCACAACACTCTTTGCCTTGATTTCAGTGACATTTTGCAGGTGCGTTCCAGCTCTGCACTTGAACTGAGGTCATTTGTTTGTGCTGGAGATAAAGAAAGGCTATTCTGCAAAAATAAGTAAAATAAAACCCTGCATCCCTCTCAAATTATTGTACAAAGCTACAGTGCAAAAGACAGTCCAGGGAGCCACCAAAGGAAAGCGTATTGTAATCTATGCAACATGAACAGGCTTTATTGTTCTCACTAGCCAGGTTCGCCTCATTTGGTAGTGCCTTCAGTATGTCCTGCCGCCTCTGTCCTTTCATGAGATTAATTTTTTCAGACATTTATTGTTACTTCAAACACGATTGAGGGGCATAAGAATAAAACAAACTTTTATAAAGCTCCATTATGATCTCTTCCATGCTCATTTTTATCCCTGCTGTGCAGCTCCACTGTGAAGGGAAGCTGGGAGGTTTTCTCCAAACTACACAAAGCTTTGATCTCAATTTTCAGATACTTTAGCAAACTCAAACCGCAGCCAATAGGAGAAGAACATCAAGTCAAATAGTTTTAAGGTAATACTTTTGACTTTGAGAAGAATTGGAAACAGCAGCACTGAAACATGTTTTTATGAAACATTTCTATTGAGAAAAAGACATAAGAAATGTCTTTCAATTTCAAGTGGGGCCTTCCTTTTGATGCACTTTCTCATAAATTTTGACATCGTCACTGAACAAATGAGAGAACTGGAAAGCTGTGTAAGCAAATCTTGTCACATGAGCCTGTGATCACTTTTTGAGAAATATGAACACTTTTTGAAATATCTCTGTCCAATTGTAGGGGGTCAGAAAGAAAAATTAGTGACAAATGAACATAGTATGACACTTCATAGGGTCATAGCACAGCTTCAAATATATAGCACATTAATTATTACTGTAGGTTAGTCCAGGTTCTCCATTGGGACCTGGGCTCTTGCTTGTCTGTGTAGTTTGTGTCTTTTATTCTGCAGAGCCACACACAAAGTGAAGCAAGGCTTCCATTAAAATAAATATCAGCATTTTTCCGAATCACTGACTGTTAGTCGGGTTTTTTACTCATTTGGGCGATATATATTGTCGCACTACTACATGGATTTGTTGGAAGACGGGCTGCATGTATGTGTTTCTGCACAAATGAAACTCTTTCAATCGGATTTTCATTTTCGTGATTTTCATTTTCATTTTCATTTAAATTCATAAACAAGATTTAGAGCGTAGATTAGACATCTACAGCTGCAATGTTTCCAGTGTCCTAGAGATACCTACTTAGTAGCATTCCAAATTAAATCAATGATAATTAAGCTATGCACCAAATGTTGCTATTGAACAAGGAGGCATTAAGATACTGAGACATTGGAAGGTGTAATGTTAAACATATTTACTGTCGTGGTTTGCCATTTTTTAATGAGCTAATTTACTGTGTTATTTTTTTTTCTAAACAAGTGGTGTGTTGTAGTGCACAAGGCTGAAAGCACAGAGGCAGCAATCGAATGAAAAGATAAATCCTAGTGGTGATGGTGGTGATAACACTTGTTACCAGCCATAATGAGGTCAGAGTCACCACTGTCTGGCTCAGATGGAGATTTATACAGAAAAGAAGAGGTTCAGCTGTCTTCCAAAGCTCATAGCCTGGCAATAAAGGCAGATCTGCTCGAGATGCTGGGAGCTTAAAGAGTGACAGCCATGATAAAGAATGCCAGGGATGCTGATGCAGACTGCAGCAAACATTCAGGGTAATTTCACATTTTGGAGAAAAGTGACTCTTTGGACCGTTAAATGAGGTACAATGACCATCCTTGCACTCGGCACCTACTGTTTTCATGATTGGACAACTAATGCCTAACTCTGCTTTCACATTGTGAACCATTTAAGTAATGTGTCAATCTCGTCCACCCACCTGTGGGTGGTAGGAGATGCATGATTGCATCCATGTTGGAGAATCACACACTTTTTATTGCTTTGGTATTTCTTTTCATGGCAGTTTTTTTATGAGCTGACCAAACTGTGGATTCTGGTCAGATTAATGTAGATTTGCTGCCTTGATGTTGACCAATCTGTCAAGTTTCAATTTACATCCTAGAGATGGGTAATGAGTGATGCTAAAATAATTGAAGGACAACTAATGTAAGTGTCATTAAGTCCAATATCCAAAAAATATGTGTAGACAGTCTACAAGAGTTTTGACATTTAATAATGGCTAAAACTGAAATGTTTCACCACCATTATTATGTTCAATGTTGACCTTTCAGATAGGGCAATGGACAGCACGGTGGCATGGTGGTTAGCACTGTTGCTGCACAGCAAGAAGGTCCTGAGTTCAATTCCACCATCAGACCGGAGTCTTTCTGTGTGGAGGTTGCATGTTCTCTCCGTGTTTGCATGGGTTCTCTCCAGATACACTGGCTTCCTCTCACAGTCCAAAGACATGCACTTTATGTGGATAGGTAATTGAAAAATCTAAATTGCCCATGAGTGTGAATCGTGGCTGTATCTCTGTTGGCCCTGTGACAGACTGGCGACCTGTCCAGGGTGTACCCTGCCTCTTGCCCTATGACAGCTGGGATAGGCTCCAGCGCCCCCCGCGACCTTGAAAGGGGTAAACGGAAGTGAATGGATGGATGAATGTCAATCATTTCATGACAGTTCTCCTATTAGACATTTGTGTGCAACTTTGTTCTCGTGTATTAATTCATAAAAATATGGCTCTTTTGTTTTGTTGTTGTAATGGACCACGGCAGACCCGGAGACATGTTCATAGTTTTAAGCATACTTTATTAATGTTCCCGTTCACAGAGCTGCAGCTCTCTTGCTGCCAGCTCGACATAACAACCACAACACAGGACCCGGTGCAAATAATAAAGGCGGCA
>VUQR01017964.1:100286-120653 GCA_015108515.1 Hemichromis elongatus | reverse complement strand
CCAGGGAGCCATCCGGCCGAACCTACTCCCCTCCCCCCCGCGAGCGGGAGAAAGAATCGGCCCGGACCGTCGACGTCCCCAGCCCCTGGTCCGGCGACAGGGAGGTGCGAGTTCAGGAGGACCCCCCCGGATCCAGTGGCCCTGGGGAAGCTGGTCCGGCGGTCGGCCATGTGGCAAGCTGTCACTCTGTGGCAGCGGGCTGGCGAGGCTCACGGCCAGCCAGGTGGGCTTCCGGCGCACGGGACCACAGGGCGCTCCGGCCTCTGATGGGGATGAGGCCGGTCTGGCCCGCTGGCTGACCCTGGGCTCACGTCCAGGCCTCCTTGGGACAGAGACCTCCATCTCCCCGCACAGCTCCTCCACCGCTCCCGGTTGCAGCGGCGCCTCACTCGCCTCCCTGTCCACCTCCGGGTGGCGAGGTGCATCATGCGCCTGGCTCCCCGCCGGCAGACACGGACCCTCGCGCATCTACTCCACAAGCTGGCACGAACCCTCTTCCTCCTCCTCCTGACTCGGCAGGCACGGAACCTCGCGCTCCGCCTCTCCCTCCAGCGACGGCTCTGCAGGCTCCTCCCGCTCTCTCCACACGCCGACCTGAGCAGTTAGGAGAACCGATGGTGGACCCAGTGGTTGCTCCGCGGCCCCCATCCGCGGGGCAGGAACAGGTGCAGGCCCCGGCCGGACACAAGCCGCTCCCACCCGAGGAGCTGGGATGGGTGCGGCGGCAGACTGCTCCCTGGCTGGTCGTAACCTTGGGGCCGGCACGGGCGCTGGAACCTTCCGCAGCTCCTCCACCTCCGCACCGTCGGTGGACGCCACTGGGGCTGGTGGCGGTGTCGGCCACGAGCAGATCAGGGCCGCCAGGTCCATCATTCTCTGCAGGTGGTGGTCTGCCTGGACCTGCAGCTCTTCCCGCCGGGAGCTCCACACCGCCGCCTGCTCCCGCTGTGTGACCGCGAGCTCGGCCACCTTTGCGCCAGCTCTCCCCTCTGCTGGCTCGGTCCTGGGTCTGCCGTGCCTCCCCTCCTGGGTTTTGGCATCACTGTAAGCAACCACAGAGCTTCACAGAGCTGCAGCTCTCTTGCTGCCAGCTCGACATAACAACCACAACACAGGACCCGGTGCAAATAATAAAGGCGGCGGGCATGATTGCGGATGGCGTGCAGGTGCGTCCGCCCTCCCCGCACGCCACCTCAGGCCACGCCCGCCACAGTTGTGTTTTTTACTTTACATTGACCTTTAAGCACCAAATTCCAGTTAGTTCCAAGGTAACGTTTATGCCAGATGCAATGAAGTTCACGACTCATTTTCTCGAGATAAAACATTTGGAAGAAATGGGAGAATGTAAGAGTATCGGTGATCTTGACCCTTCATCACCAAATTCCAGTAAGTTTTCTCCATAAGTCCAAGTTTTTACAAAGTTTAAAGAAATTGACTTGTGTTATGCAACAGATTGTTTAAATGGACGATTATTATTCTCTGTCTTTTTTTACTGACAGCCAGGAGATGACACCTCACATAATTAGGTTTGTTCAGGAAACCAGTTTGAGATGGTTTGAGCTTTGTGCCATGGTGCATTATCTTGTTGGAAGCAACTAACAGTAGATGGGTTTGCTGTTATCATAAGGAGATAGACATGGTCAGCAGCAATACTCAAGTAGGCTGTGTAGGCTTAAATGAGTCTCAGTTGGTAGTAAATAGCCCAAAGTGTGCCAAGAAAATATACTGACACCATTACATCAAATCAGAATATGATTCTTTGTAAACTCTAGAGATGTTTGTGTGGGAAAGATGAGCAGCATCTGAAATACTCAGACCCCAGCCTTTGTGGCACTAAAACCATGCAACATTCAAAGTCACTCAAATCATCTTTTTTTCCCCCTCATTCTGATGCTCAGTTTGAACTTCAGCAGTCTGTCTTGGCCATGTCTACATGACTGAATACACTGAGCTGCTGCCATGCCATTAACTTGTTAGGTATTTGCATTAATGAATATTTGAGTAGGTGTACCTAATGAAATGGCTAGGTATGTTGAAGCATATTGAATTGATGATAGGATGGTCATTTGTTATTCTTTTTCATTTTTCACCTGAGGGGAACGAACAATCCACAGTAGTTTTGACAAAATATTTATTGCTGAATAACTAAAAAAATAAATAAATTAAAAAGTCAGGAAGCTCTGCTGAGTTTACGTTGGAGCCAGTGAGGTGTTTGCTGTTTGTTCACTAGTTAAACAAATAGCAGATGGTTGAAACTCATTTTGTTCCAGGCAGTCTTCCTGCTGGTATCTGCGAATCAAATTGTAGAAACATAGTTTAAACATAGTTTAAGTAACTGAGACACAAAGTTTTGCGAGATCCCGAGTTACTTTTGCGAGCGTTCGCAAAAGTTTTGCGGGATCTCGCAAAAGTTCATCTTATTTTTTTTTCTCCCATGTCCCCTGCGGGGCACTGTAAGGATCAGACTCATAGACTGCTGTGTCTGATGTTACGCAGCTATTACTCAAGGAAACAATGAAGTGTGAGCCAATTTGCATAATTCATTAATATATTGATAATCTGAAGGTGAACCCGGGAACCACACCTCTAGCCAACTGAAGTAAGAGGTAATAAATAATGCACATTTTGAATAAATAGCTTCCTATGCAGGCTGGTAGAAGGTAGAAGGTAATCCACACTTTGAGGAAAGATGGATTTGAAAAAATCTAAAGGGACTGTCGTTGAAAAAAAGTCACAATGACAGAAGCATAATGACTTTTTAAAACCATAAAAATATTTTATTTTGCCTCTGACGCTGACAGTTTTTACTAGCAGATGCTGATAATGGTGTAAATTAAACTTGTAAAGGTAGAACTTTCCATTACAGCCAACAATAGGAACCAAATAAAACAAGCTTTAATTTGTTTTTCGTACAATAGAGCCTTTTTCAGAGGGGATGAAATGTCAAATGTTAGGCACTAAGATAACCGAAAGGCAGAGGGGTTTTTGTTCTGCTGCCCACCGAAGTGCATAACAACCAATCTTTTCTTTTTTTCATTTTTCAGCCTTTTCTGTGCAGCTGAAAAACGTAGGTGTCATGCAAAGGAGTTTCATGTGTTGCTTATAGTGATTGCAATGATGGTGCCACAAATAGGAATGTTCATCCAAAAACTTTGATTATTCCACCATTTTTGTCCTCTTTCTCTGATTTCTGTCCTTTTTATTGCATTAATTTGCATTACCAGGGGTAGCAAACACTAGGTCGTCCACTTTTGCATAAACAACGATTGTTTCTTTTGCTTATTAACAAAACACGCGACTTCATGATCACCAACTTTCAATTCTGTGGAAGCAGATTATTTTGTGGAGTCTGTCTTCTTTCTCAAATAAAATACCACTGTAGCACTTTATGAGTCTCGCCCCAGTTGTATGAATTTCTCTGTCTGGACCAGCAGGGAGACTTCTTTAAAGCGGAAAGCAATTAAACACACAGGCTGAACCAATTCACTGTGGCTTTGCTGAAGTGTAGCAGTAGCAGAAGGAGGAGAGACACCAAAGCACCACCATGTCATCTCTTCTCCACAGCGAGAAAGGAACTACATTAGTAGCAGAACAAATACAGAGCGGAGAAAGGACCGAACTGCTGGGAAAACAAGTTTTCACATTCATCTGGCAGCAGAGAAGTATGGAGAAAAAGAAGCAGACAAAGGGCAGAAAACACAGGGGATAACAGATGGAGGTACAATATCTGGTTTGGAACTGAGCCCACTTTTCCCGTGAGGATTGAAGGTGACATTTCACTTGGTGCCCCTTCCACAGCCATCAAGTAAACTGTTCTGCAAGACGGGCCAGTTGAAAGTGCATATCTACAGTGCACTGCCAACTTTATTATGATGCAGTATGATGAGCCTAAAAACATCCTTTACCCTGTTTATCTGCAGTGCTGCCATGCACAGTTATAAACGCCTCTGCAGCAGATCAAAGCGATAGCATTTTTTCCAAAACTTAAATCTAGGCCAGTTGAAACCCACTGATGTTGTTCTATTAGACACTATGACATTGGAGCCACGAGCTATAATATTAGGGAACCAAATGAGTACAGTCTCTTTAGCATTTTGGTATTCATATAGGGAAATGTGTTCTTGTGTTCAGGTGTGAACCAAATCTCTAATATCTATCCTGTTATGGTTAAAGGCTTCATTTGAGCATTTGAGGCGACACATTAATGGTGCTTTTCGCCTCTACCTGAACACTCAAAGCACTTTATACAAATTCCCTCGTTCATACAAGCACTTTTTTACCTCAGTTTTTTCTATGTTAGTGTTTTCTACGTAACATTTAAACATATTTTGATTGGTTCAATCCACCAACCTTCCGATTATAGATGACCTGCTCTTGCTCCTGAGCTACAGCCAGCCCAAATGAAACATAAACTTAAAGGGGATTGTAAATTTTTATGTATCAGTTTGCAACTTGTCTTTACCAGGGACACCAGGTGCTTAAACATTCAGTGTTTTGACATCCCAAACTTCAAACTGACTCAAATGCCCTTAAACTGCCATGAAAATACTTGATCAATGGGCTACCATCTCTTTTGCATCTAATATTTATATTATTTGAAATTTGACAGTTTGTGGAAAGGTGTAAGCCAGACCTGTAATATCCTTGCCGTGGGTGTAGTTAAGGAATGATGCTGATGATTAGCCACCCCATGTCCTCTTTCTTTTCCGCCTCTGGGCCACTTATTTTTTTCCGGTGTATAAGAAGGTAACTGTCAGGTAACAGTGCTGGAACATTCACACTGTACTGACACGCTAAATTATTTTTCTGATGGCTTTAAAAATGCTGCATGCATGCTCCTGTGAGCTAACTCAGCCGTAAGCCTGTAAACAAAGTGAGGAGAACGTTATCAAGCTCAGGGATCAAACATTTAAATTCTTTTGAACACTGTGGATGTTAGGGGAATATTGTGAATTAAAAGTGCACAAGTTGCATCCTTGCTTTAGCACTGTGCAAAAAAACATTACCATGTTACAACACAGGCCAGCATTTTCAAGGTGAGAGCCTTTGATTGTGCAGCGTGAATACAATTCATGTCGCGTGGTGAGGCGTGTAAAAGCAACACGAGCTCTGTATTATTCACGATCACTGATTTAATATTGCATGGTGTTTAACTTTGCAGTCACTGCATATTTCAAAACAGTAACGGAGAAAGTGTGAGGCAGCTGCGTGTGAGAGAACTTGGCAGTTGCCGGTTTAAGCCCCAGGAAGGATTGGGAAAAAGGGGAATGTCTCTCTCTCAACAATTACTCTTAAGAACCTGGTAACAGCAACGGGCTTCTGTGTGTATGTGATAGATTGGGCGTCCAGGCTCCTGTGAGTGCCCAGATGGTTGATTGCCACTGATGCAGTTTTTAGCTTTAACCTTCAATCCTTCATGGCACACATCCACGTACAGTAAACCAATGACACGCACACGTGCACATATGCACGCTCCCCGTTGGGTCTTTCAGTGCTCCCCAGTGGTGCAACCCAACACTGAGGCATCATGTTCAGGCATGACTCTCTTCTCATTAACCCTCCCATCTGGTTACAAGTTGTGGTGGTCTTTAAATGGAGGCATGCTTTTCAAGCTCAGTCACTCAATCACCACTTCCTCTCCTCAGTGTCTCTCCCCTCATTCATGCCGTTTTCTTGCTTTCTCTCTCCCGTGGTGTGACGTCACAGGCCCTTGATCTCACTCTCTAAGGCTCTCCCATAACCTCCGAGGTTTTCTCATCTCAAAGGTACAGACAGATCATTCAAGGTCATTGTTAATCTGACCATGATTCAGTCCCCTGTTACACTACTGACATTGTCAATGGCATAAGTAAATAAAGGTAAATGCAAGGTTGGTGTTGCTATCCTTCCATCTCTCCATGTAGTGATAACATTTGTTAAAAAATGAGTTCTCTTTCGTTTATGAAAAAATATATTTTAAAATATTAAAAAAATTCCCATCAGCCTCAGCAGTCAGAGAGTTTTATAATAGTGTCCATTAGCAGTGCTGGCATGCTAACACTTTAAACTAATGTGCTGAACAGCGACAAACAGCATTTGCTAAATAGCAACATGTTTCAGGCTTAAAATGGTCTTTTGGGGGGTTAGGTCTGCATTGGCACTTTTTGCTGGTTACAGTAAAGGCAATGAGTTTGTTGCCATCTTTGATAGAAATCAATTTATTTTCCTTTTATTTCCTATTATTTAAAGAAAAGGTACATCATACTTGAGTAAATGAAACCCCAGTTAACAATACTGCTTTAAATATGATGGAGTTTTTTTCTTCTGCCACCAAGTGTGGCAATTACAGCTGTTCAATCAAAAAAGTTGGGACAAAGTCTAAAATGTCAATTAAAAAAAGCAACGCAATGATTTGATGTGTGATAAACTTATATTTCTTCACAATTAAACATATCAAATGTTTCAACTGAGAACTTTTAATATTTCAGTAAAAAAATTATAAATTTGATGGCAAAAAAGCTAAAAAAGAAACAACTGGAGGAACGGTTTGCTACTAATTAGGTTCACAGGCAGCAGGTCAATAACATGCTTGGGTATAACTAGAGAAAAATGTTTCTATAAGTTGTGAAACAATTTCAGAATAACGTTCCTTAATGTAATATTGCAAAGACTGAATATTTCATCATGTACAGATCATAATATCATTGCAAGTTTCAGCAAATCTGGAGAAATCTCTGTGCGCAAAGGGACAAGGTCATAAATCAGTGCTGGCTGTCCAAAACATTTTGGCCCTCAGGTGACACTGCATTTAAAACAAGCATGATTCTGCTGGTGAAATTAGTGGGCGCAGACAACACTGCCTGTGAACACAGTTCATTGTGCCATCCACAAATGCAGGTTGTAGCTCTGTCATGAAGACAAGAAATCAGATGTGAACATGATCCAAGAATGCTGCTGTCTCCTCTGCCCCAGAGCTCATTTAAAATGTTCTGTGGAAAATAAGAAAACTGTTCCATGGACTCTAGAAGAGCTTGTTATCTGTGCTCAGTTGAAAAGCCTGCATCTCTGATAGAATGGGGATGTTTTAGGCTATGTTTTTTTGAGTGGTAATTCACACTACAAATAAAATGTGACAGCAAACGTGCTCTAGTGTGAACGGTTCACGGCCCTCAAAGTGGCCTGCATGCACAAAAGAACACATCACACACAATGCACTCTGTTTATGGAAGTAAAAATGGCGAACACAGGCCGGTTACAATACAACCCTTCAAGTTTAGCTTAAATAGAATTGTCTCCCCCATGTGCTAATCAAGTCCAAAACTTCAGTTTCTGTCCATTGACTCGCTCTGTCTCCAGTTTCTGCCGCCATGCTTACTCGTTTGTCTTCTCCGGCGCTGACAATTGGTGTCTGTCTTGTGTCAGTGACGTAAAAGACGGATTTAATGCAACACGACCGTTCAAACAGCAGTTGCTTTCTAAAACATTGGATATGTATCGGATTCAGTACCACATACGAAAGTGAGCTAGGTCGGATTTGAAAATGTCATGTCATACCATGATCGGATATGGGTCGTATAGGGTCAAAAAAGACGGATTTGATGCGCTTTCGCCTGCAGTGTGAACGTAGCCTTATTGACTATACAACTGGTAGCTTGCTTATCTGGACCTATTACAGCGCATGGCTTCGTTGCAAAAGAATCCAGGTTCTGAACTGGCCTGCCTGCAGACCAGACCTCTCACAGTTGAGCAGCTAGAATCTTATATCAGACTAGAATTGGACAACCTTCAAGAAGTCCAGAAATCTCCTCAGTTCCCAGATGTTTAAACATGGCCATATCACAGTTTTTCAGAACTCCGTTGCCGTTGAATGAAATTCAAAATATCCTAGTTTAACAACCTTGTGTTGTTACTTAAATTGTAAATTTTCTCAGTTTAAGCATTTGTTGTGTTTTCTATGTTCTACTCTGCAAAAGAATGTAAATAAAATATGGGTTTTCTAGAATTGGGGCACTATGTTTAAGCAAAGCCTCATATAGTTGTTAGGTGGGCTACAGAGTTGTGCAGTACACATAGATGTCAATTTTCATGCACAAAACCTACACATGCAAAGCAGTACTGAAGAAAAAGTATTGTAGTTAAATGTGCGATCTAGACACTGTATGTGAGTGAATAAGCTGTCAGTTTGATATACATGGAGACACTGTAGGTGCTAGGTTACAAAGAAAACAATGGGTGTAAGTGTTCTGACATGTAGCAGATGCTGCTGCTGTGTGTTGCCCTTTAGTCTTGTAGAGGTTTGAATTCCTTGGTCAGTAAATGACTTAGATTGCTGATGATGGTTTTACATAAATGTCGGTTAGGTGAAGCTAATGACCTTCTCATCAGCTTCACCTGTATTGGGTGGTCTCGAGGCTGATTGATCATTATCCCATGTGTAGTCTGGCACATTTCCCAACTATCAATACATCAAATACTGACATTTTTCCAAAGCTATAGACATCTCAGATAAATATAATGTAAGGGTCATTTTTAAACATGCAGTTGTAATGTTACGAATTGGCATATTTTAACTTATACCTTCAAGAAGTATCGCTGCCTAAAACTCAGCGGAAATCAGTGAGTGAAAACAAAATAAAAAATAAAACAAAAGCTTCTGAACAGGACCCTCTCTCTGATGTTTACTGATTCAGATACTCATATTAAACATGTCCAGAGTTACAAATATTCAGGCCAGAATCTTTTTTTGGTTTTGCCTTTTACTACTCTTTCCTCTAGTTTTCATCATGTCAGTGTCAGAAAATATCTCAAACATGGCTATCTCAGGCACACAGTACTGGGTATGAGCACAGGGACCCTTCCCACCTGCTGTTCAAACCTTCTATTTAGGAGGGACATCTAATCAGATGAAGGGTGGCTTAAAGAAAGAAAGAAGACAGCAAGCTAATTCAGGTTTTTTTCTGACAGCAGATGAACTGATAACTCCACCAAGGCCACCAATTGCACTACTTGAGTAAAGTGCAGGAATAATGATATCGAGCTACAAATTAGCATAATAGGTACCCAAGAGTGATGGTGATATAGCTGCTTAGTGCCAATTTGCATCTAACATTTTGAGTGACGATGCCTTTTGTATTTCCTGCATTTTCCTTCCATTTATGGTCTCATCTAAGCTCACGTCTAATCTGTCATACATTATCACAGGCATTTAGGCTGTATGCTGTATCTGTGCCAGTGCGTGTGTGGGTGTGTAAGCGAGAGAGAGAGAGTTGCTGGCAAGCCTGAAGGTCATTGCTGCTTGATGTCTTTTGACCTTAGTGTTCACCACCACCGAAGGGTGAAAGCATCTCATTACTACATTAATCGCTTTTTTGCACGTTCACCTTTAAAAATGCGTTTTGTTTCTTTTCTTGCGTTAGTAAGTCTGCACAGATGTGTCGTTTCTGCAGCACTACTCTCTGAGATATTTAGCATTTCTCTATTTCAGTGGGTTTTTTTGATCGTTGTCCAAAGTCAGTTCTCTCTCAGAGGCACTGAGTGAACATTTGATACCAGTTCTGACAGTTTGTTTGACATAAGCTAATACAAAAATAACAAATGTGAAAAGAATAGATTGCATTGTGTACAACAAGCATACATTTAATGGGCTGCAGTGTGAGTCTTCTGGGCCATTATTGTTGCCACTGAATGATGACCTTGTTACTGGAATGTATTGGATTTCTCATTTTATTGCATAGCTTGTTATTAGCTCTGAGTCCATAGGCACCCTCTGTAGATTTATCATCAGCGGGATATACAGAATTTACAGAGGCGCCCTGCATTTTCTGCGCTTCCCTCCCTTACTTCGATAAAATGCAGCAGAAAAGCAGAAGCTCCTCCTGGCATTACCTGGCAATCCAAACTGACGCTTACCTTTAAGTTGTAAATAACAGCCTGCCCTCCTACTTCCCCCTTCTCCCGTGCCTTTGCTGGATAACTCTGCAAGTATATTGTGTGCTTTTTGATATTTTCTGCATGTCTGAGCTGCTTTCAGCACTTTCTAAAAATAGGACAAATCTCTACAGTGGTTAGTGCAAGGTAGCGGCAGGACAAAACGTGTCAGCTATGGTGGGACCAGAACGCATAGCAATGTACATGAAATGGATTTTATTCCTAATATATCATTTTTTTAGACAGTTTCCGAAATACTGTATTTTTCGGACCATAAGGCACACCGGATGAAAAGGCGCATTAAGTGAAACAAAACAGTCAGATAAGTCCAACTTTACTCAACTCATTTTATCTTGCTTCCTCCACTTCCGTACCATTGATTCATTAATGTTGAATTCTCTCACAGCTGCTCTAATCCCATGTTGTTGCAGTATATCAATAAATAACCTCGTATTGTGGATGGATTATATCAGTTGTTCTCTTCACTGAAGTTTTGTCCATAACCATCGGGAAACCTCACGTTAACTTTTATTGAGTGGAAAAAAGTTAGCGTTCATCCTCCAGCTTCACTGTGTTTATGTTATGCTAACATAGCTGTGTCACTAGCGATCACATATCACATCATTATATACCAGCTAGTCCAACTTCAGTAACTTTATTTATGTTGACAGTGATAGCAGAGCTGTACGTTTCAATGTTTTCAGAAATCTCTCAGTCAGAACATGGTATGGCATGTTTAAGTGGAAACTAGCAAGCTTCCTGCTAACTTCTAACTCTGTTAAATTTTATAAACCCTGTTTTCTTGGATGCCTGGGTGTTAAACTTAATTGTTACACCTGGTAAGGTAGCAATGCTGATCATATTATTGAAGACTGAAGAATTTAAACAGTTTGACTTTTGGACCTGAAGCGGAGTTTGGACCCAGATTACTCTGCAAGGCTCCCGGCTACAGTAGCCAAAAAGCTCAGACAATCCATCAAGCTGTGCAGCTTCATAGCTTACCAAAGTTGTACTAAAACATTTTTTGACAGATTCTTGAGCGCCGTGTACCACATGAAATTGGTTTCAGGTCAGTAAGCACAACCAGAATTCATACATAAGGTGCACCGGATTATAAGGCGGACTATCAATTTTTGTTAAAATTAAAGGATTTTAATTGTGCCTTAAAGTCCGAAAAATACGGCAATCCTCATAATAACACTTTCAGCTATCTAAATATTAAGCTCGCTTGTGCAATAATCAAGTCAAACAGCCGTGGAATAAATCTGACCTTTGTTAAGTTTCCAAAGTTCACTCGTTGGTGACAAACTGTCAGATCAGTTCATTTCTTTGGTAATTCTCTGAGGCTGAAGTTAGTGATGCTCTTGTATTGAAAGGTTATTTTCTGACCCTTTTAGAGCTGCAGGGCATCCGTGTTAATAATAAAGTGGCATATTTTTAAAGGTGCATTAATTAATTTTAATTATTTTGACTGCTTAAGGGTAGCAGAGCAGGATGGAAACCCAACATTTGACATTTTATCACCCTTTAAAGTTGTTGAATGCGTTACATAACAGCTTCCTCCTTTCACATCCAGAAGACTAGAGGGGCAAGATTTCAAACTGCTTCATGAAAGTACACTTTATTTCCACAAGTCTTCACCCACCCATCCAGATCATTAAATTCAGGTTTTCCAATCACTTCCATGGTGTAAAAAAGGTGTAAAAAATCAAGCACCTAGGCATGCGGACTGCTTCTACAAATGTTTGTGAAAGAAGGAGGTGCTCTAAGGAGCTCAGTGATAGGATGCTACCTGTGCAGCACGTCCCGTTATGAAATTTTCTCGCTACTGAATATTCCACAGTCCAGCGATAGTGGTATTATATCAAAGTGAAAGCAATTGGGAATGACAGCAACTCAGTCATGAAGTGGTAGGCCACATAAAATCACAGTGTGGGGTCAGTGGTCTCTGGAGTGACAAGTTCTGACCTCAACACGACAGGCCCTTTGAGATGAATTAGAGCGGAGATTCCAGGCCTTCTTGTCCATCCTGGACAAAAATGTCTATAAAGACACTCCTAAAGCTTGTGGAAAGCTTTCACAGAGAGTTGAAGCTGGTATGGCTGCAAAGGGTAGGCCGGCATCATATTAAACACCATTAATTAAGGAAGGGATGTCACTCAAATATTTGAAGAAAGACGAGTGAATACTTCTGGCAAAATAGTAAAAGCCAATAGATTTTCACCAAGTTCTAGTTCAGTATCCATGAATCATCAGAAAGATGCCTGGCTTTGTCAACATGCACTTAAGCTGAGCATGCAAATTCCTGATCCATGCACCACTATCTTAGTTTTGTCACTAAGAGATGACAAGAGGAGGTCTGGAAGCTTGAAGTGGTAAGTGAGCTGCCAGTCATAAGTTTGTCAACCAGGAGAGCGCAATTCGAGTCATGTTTTGGTTTCTGTGATTTTTAGCCAAACATTAAGCTTAAGTTTGGATTTTTGGGGACGTGGCAACTTTCCTTGACAGCTGAGCCACACAGGCAGCTCTAGCCTCCACCTGACTGATAGACCAGTTCCATTTATCTGATTCACTGACCTCTTCACTATGTGTCTGGTGTTGGTTTCTTTTCTACATTTTTAGAGCAATTATCTGAGTGCTACAATAAGCGTAAATGGGTTAACAAGCTGAAAGCTGGTGATGTTTTATGTAACATCAGCACTTGTAATTGCAATTGTTAAAATAAATATATGTCATATTAATCTCACAAAAACCTTCTTGCAGATGTGAACAAAATCTCTCCAGGGACTGTTCAATGCATCTAGAGAGCCCATAACATTCTGCCCATTTATGTTTTCACTGCTTTACCACTGCAGTGGCCTTAAGTTTAAAAGAAGCTTTTAAAAAAACAAAACTGAATCACAACAAACAAAAGAGTTTCACACCCTCTGGGATAAGATTGTACTGGTCCTGTCATCCCAATACGGATACAAAAGGTGGAGGTCTTGAACTATGAAAAGAGGAGCAAATTTCAGGGCTATACTGAATTAGTTCTTCAGGCATGTTTTCACAAAAGCAAAGTTTTAATCAATAGAGAAAAAAAAACTAAAATCCTTCAGTTTGTCGGTGTCCTTGAGATCCGCCTCATCACAACAGGCTAGAAGGAAGGACATTGCGTTATTTCGTGATGAAAATCTCTCACATCGCCACGATTCTTCACAAAAAGGAGCCACCTGAGTGGATCCACATGAGTAAGATTATCATGAATGAAAGCGTAATGCGTGATGTAATTGAAATATAGAGTGAGGAGGAAGGTTGAATCATGTAGGGAGGAGGAGTGTATAGCTGCAGTGGTGGAAGGAGGCTACGAGTGCATCTAGGCTGTTGTGGCTACTGCGATATCACTCTACTTCCTGCCCTCTTCTTATATCCTGTCCTCTCACTGCCCTGAACCTTGTAATCCTCTTGTCTCTCCTTTTCCTGACTCATAGCTTTGATTTGCCTCTCCTCTCATACACATGCACACACACACTGTGAGTCATGAATATTCATTTGTTTGCCCAAATCCCGTTCTTGCACTGTTTACTTTGATGCTCCGGAGACAGAGCTCGAGGAAGCCCCAGTATTTGGATGTGTGTGCGTGCACGTGTACACATGCGTGTTCCCACTGAGTCCCACGCATCTCTGAGGATGAGCGGATCTGACAGCATCGGCCAAAAAAGAACCGCTGTCCTCAGACCAAGAATCTCCGCGCTTTGCGAGTGTATATGTGCACGCTTGTCTTCCTGTGTTTATGTGTGTATGAGTGTGGGTGGAAACGCCGTCTCAGAAATCAGTGAAGCATTGTGCTTCCTCTCTTTGAATGCCCTTTCCCATGATGTCTCAGTGTGTGTGCGCACATGTGTGTACTTCTGTGACCTAAAACAGATCCTGTTAGCGATAATATTCCTCTGTGGGTAGCCAGTCGGAGCCCACGGAGAAGCTCTGAGCTGGGCCTCGGGCTCACAGCAAACCAGCAGCCACCTGACTAAGCTCAGCAGAGGAAGGCCTCATGGTGCAGCTCTGCCCCCAGGCCCATGCAGTGCTTTCTGTCCATCCAGTGAGTCATAAACTATTAGCTAAAATGCTAACACAGTCTCACAAACCCACAAAGACCCTGCATGTCTCAAGTTCACATTACACTTGCACTCTAAACCCCACACACAGACATTTTCTTACCATTGTGTGGTATTATTGAAATTTTTAATATCACTACATTATAAGAGATGAAATAAGTATCACATAAAAGAATTTCCAGTCAGAATTCGCAGCAGAAATATTACATAGAAGCAGATAGTCCCTGCTGCTAATGCACATGGTCATACATTAGCAGGCTGGCACAGTTATTCACACATGTACACAAAAACACACACACATACCACATGGTGTCATTTGTTGTGTCTAGCTGTGTTTGAGAAGTGTTCCATATCGCACTCAGCTACTTTTCCTCTTTGATGACACTGTCAGCACATATGGTGACTTTTCTGCATCTGCAGGTGTTCCTCTGCAACATAACCTGTGCTGCATTCAAGGGTTGTTGCAAATGTTGAACACTGAAAGATTGTGTCCATTTGCTGGGTAATGACCTGGCTGCTGCTATACAGCCAAATGATTCTGGGTTTTTAAACACAGGCAGAGCTCCTTTAAGGAGTTTGCATGTTCTCCCCATGGTTGCATAGACGTCCTCTTCATGCTGATTCACTTCCTGGTTAAATTAAGGTGCCTATTATCAGTTTGCTTTGAAACAGTCCCCTCACTGAAATTTCAGTCACTGCTAATCAGGTAGCCAAGGCCATTCCCCTTACGTTTTCCTACTTCCCTTCTTGACATCATTCGGCTACTTCTGTATGCAGGATCTTTGTGAGGCCACTCTATCCAGAGCCTGGTGGAGAACTGGTTCATGCTTCTGTCTAAGGTGGTGGAGTTCATCTGCAGGATGAAAGACTCACTGGAAAAGCTGCTTATGTTGCCTATATTGTTTTGTTAGACTTTTGTAAGATTAGGATGCAAAATACAATACACTATAAGCAGACTGAATTTAAAGAGGCTTATTGGGCTGATGAGTTCATACCATAAAGCACATATTTCAGATGACCTAAAGAGACCACAGATCTGGGAATACACTGGGAAAGGACAAAGGCGAGGCAGCACTATTTATTCACACATGGAGTAACTGGGTAAGTGAACGGATCAGTGAAGAAACAGAGCACATGTGAAAGCAATCAGGGAAAATGACAAACAGGAAGTAACACTCGAGACAAGTCAGGAGAGACGCACACTAATAAACAGCAGCTTGATATAAGGAGTATCAGGGAAGGCTTGGCAAGTAACACAAAAAACAAATCTCAGATTGTGACATTTTTTTTAATTTCCCCCAAAGTAGAAACTTATAAATGTAGTATTTTAATAATTAAAGACAAAGTCTATGTACCTCCTTTCACAGTGCACACATGCAGACATATAAGCATGCACAACACTCTCTCTACCACCACCATAGTCTGGATCTGTGGGAATCACTGGCGTAGGCTTGCTTTACTTTTACATTAGTGACACTTAAGCACTGAAGCAAAGATAAATGTGTTTGGAACCTACTGAGCACATGAATACTCACGTGACAAACTACATAATGGCAACATGCATATCTTATCAAACATAATAGAATTGATTATCAAAGAAGCATGACACTAATGGTCAAATTACATGGTAATCCCAACCTGTTCTTCATCTTTGATTATATGTTTGTGATACCACTGCGTATGCAGAGCCCCCCCTCCTGTGCACTGGACTGTACAGCAGCTGTTTGGTGACACAGGTGATGTCTGTACTAGACGAACCGCTTGAGTATAATGGCCAGATTTCCCGTGGAGCGAAGAAATGTCCGACAGCTGCTGTAACTCAGTCTCTTATAGTATAAAACAGCAGCACTACTGATCAAGAGAGGAGCCGTACTGCAGCTTATTGGTCTTCTAGCTGACACGCTCCCATGTGGGCAGTTATGCATGTCTCACTGAGTGTTCACTGGACTGTGTGGCTTCCAGTTTCACGTGAGAGTTGGACCCATTTAGGCTGATAGACGTTATATTTAAAGCCACAATAATTTTTAAGCTTGTGAAGAAACTAGAAGGTAGGATGGACATCTTTGGGCGAGAAGGCTGTAAATAAGGAAGACCTTGCCTCGTGCGGTCATTTTCTCTGTAGGAGGTTATGAGACAGGAAAAGAAGAACTAATGAAATGTATAAATCAAGAGGGGTTAAATTGGTCCAGGGCTGTCTGCGGCTGAGCTAGACACAATTACTCTTTAAAGTCACCTGGGAACGTCCAGCCTCACTACATTCATCTTGAACACGGATAAATATTTTTAGTGACAGATTTCTTAATAATAAAAAAAAAAGACTTTTTTGCTTCTTTTTTTTTTTTATATCATTAGGGCTAATAACTCTAGGCAAAGAGCTGTAGAGTAGATAATATGTTGAACTTTTCAATAAGTTTTTTCATTTTACTGTGAAATCATATGGCATGGATTTACTGGTAACAAGTTAGAGAGGAAAAGAGACCAAAAACTGGCACGGAGACCTCTTTTTCTTACATTAATTAGAATGTAAATTATTCTACTCTCCTTAGACAACATACATCACACGTTGGTTTTCATTAAACAATTAACAAGACATTTACTACGTGAGATAAAGTAGGTAACTGCTACAATTAGCTGGCCTTGTATGCATTTCCACACAAGGCCAGACATGCCATCTCCAATCCAGCCAACCTAGGTGTCTATGTATTACTGTAATTCTTCTACTGTTTCTGCTGTTAGTTGAAATGAAATCAGTTAAACAGTTTTTGGCAGTGACGTTTGGTTTGTTATAGTAATTTGATATAGCTGACCAATAGTGAAAGCTCCATTTTAATCGGAGAAGGGAGAGCTGGGATGTTAAAATGTGTGGAAATGGTTTTACTGTGAAAACAGTGAAATTTAGTGTGGAAAAAAGTCTCACACATTAATATTATTAGGTCAGATTTCAAGTTGAAAGTGTTAGACTGTGCTGGAAGAAAAAAAATCAATTAATCGTTTTTAAACAGAAGTCTCTTGTACTCTTGCTTGAAGGTTGTGTATTATGTCGGAACAAGAAATACTTGTTCTTGTAAATGACCACGGCAGACTGGATCAAACGTTCATGCTTTGCAGCATCTCACACACTTTATTCTGACAAAATCCACGCGGTTGCTGTATACACTTAACTCAGTCAGCTGCAGCTCTGCAGCTCACAGCCCAACTCACAGCCTAACTCACATCAACAACAACCCAACACTGAACCCAGTACAGACTTCACTGAGATTAAATAAAAAAAAAAAATAATAATAATAATGATAATTCGCATTTTCAGTTAGAGATGAGTTCAGCACTAGAAGGGTGGTGGTTTGGATGAAATAAACTTTTTCTCAATCTTAAACGTGGTAAATGTTCTGCTTCCAACACACTTGAGGTGATGGAGGGAGATCTGCCCTTAAAGTTTGGACCCGGATAATTTGCAGAAAGTGAAGGAAGGTTCAGCTTTAGATTGCCTTTGCAGGAAACGACACAGGCTGTAATTTAGCATCACTGCTCATCATTTTATTTCATTAACGTTATCGTCACCGTTTCCACTCCTACAGCTGAGTCAGAGTTGTTTTAAGTTATTGCAAATGTAAATCCAACATTTCCTACTGCTGCTAATTCCCATTAAAGTCAATGAACCAGGGAAACAGAGGGTGGCTTTTAATGTGAGGCAGCCACTTGGTGATTTTTTTTTCACCAGGTTAGTGCTAATGGAGAGGAGTGGGAAAACGCTAATTGTGCACATAAAGTTAATTTTAATAGAGTTTGTTTTTAATTGAGCTTTAAGAAACAGATTTGCTGCAGCTGAAGGTTGTGGTACAGTGTGTATTAATGAGGGAGAGTCCAACTTAAGATATTCATTCTTGTCTTAGAGTGACACCAGCTCAAGATGCAGTATATAATAGTCAGTTTTTCACACTTTGTCAATATTTGGCAGCGACCTGTCTGTCAAACTATCCTCTAATGAGGAGTTGTTTTTTTTTAAAATGCCTAATTAATTTACATCTGCAGGAAATTAAAAATTCACAAATTCAACACACAGTCCCTTCTCTTGTCCACGATTCCTGGTCTTTAATGTTTTTTAAAAGTGGAAAACTGGAGGATGACAAACTTGTAGCTAAAAGCAAAATAACTTTAATGAAATCTGGAAGTTTTAAAAGCCTCAGTCAGAATCAATCAGACCAAAGCTTCAGTTTTAAAAACCGTTCAGAAGAAAAATACAATGTAAATACTGAGTACAGTACAGTACTGTCCAAAAGTCTTGAGTCAACCTTCATTTCTTTATGTTTTGCTGGGAAAATGGGAAGCAGGTGCAGCAACTAATGATACGTGCAAACATACAGGGAAATATAGTTTATAAGGCAATAACAGAGTTTGTATAATTCTAACAAGCTTGAAAGTCAATATTTAGTATGATCTTCTTTATTCTTCAGCTTAAACTCTCTCAGTAAAGCTTTCTTTTTATTAATTTTTAATATAAATTTTCTATCAAGGTATATTTTTACTCCTTTCACAGTGTGTTTGGGATCATTGTAATGTTAAAAAATTAAGCTGTTGCCAACCATATGCTTTCCAAGTGGTATTGCATAGTGGATCCAAATCCGATGTTACTTTTTCTTGTTCAAAATTCCATCTATTTTTTACAAGATCTTCAGCACTTTAAATGCAACCACAAACCAAAACAGAGCCTCCACCGTGTGTCAGACACAGCTGTAGACACTTACTGTTCTACATCTCTCTTGACCTTCACCAGACATATGAACGATTAGAACCAAAATTTTGGATTTATCATATCTTTTGCTGCTGATTTTGTGTAATTCTGCATAGCCCAAACTTTTCTTCCTGGTTTCCTTCCTTAAGAATGACTTGTTAGCAGACACCCTTCAGGTGAGACCATTTCTGATGAGGCTTCATTGAACAGTTGATTAATCAAATGAAGGGCCAGATGCATTTCTCATGTCTTGTGTCAGGTTTTTGCTGTTTATTTTTCTATTTGTGTAACAGGCTACTACTAGCCTGTTGCACAAATGTGGCTAAAGATACAACTAAAAATTGTTTCTTTGCTAAATCATGCTAATGTCTCGATCCACCACTGATTCATCCCATTAGTTAAGTTCCTGTTTTATGCTTGCATTTATCCATAGATCAGTGTTAAGTAATTCAATAAACAACAAAAACAAAAATGATCAGGTACAAAGTTTGGACTTAAAGACCTTCCGAACCTGGAGAGCTCAAGACCACTTTTAAAAATGCCCTTGAAGAATATGGAGAAATCACAGGTGGCTTGAGACTTTTATGAAGCCCTGAATATGGATGTTTTTAAAAATGGCAGCTCACAAACTGAATTTGTCCTCTACTGAGGTTTTTTTTTTTTTAAATTTTAATTAAATACACACTCTTAAGAAAGTGAGTCCAACATAATAATATCATCTTCAGGGAGCTGGCCAGACATATGGGACTAATGCAGGTTTATCAATCATTTTTGTGCACATCACAATGTTAGATTCAGGAGGATTTCCAAGGGAGTGAAAAGAGGGTGCATGCTGCTTACATTATTTGGGTTATGATGATCTGAGAGGATAATAAACAAGTGGAGGGAAGATGAAACTTACATGGGAGCTAAATTAGAGCTAAAAAGTAGAAGTGGAATCACATCTTTTCTTGGTTTGACAACTTTGCCTTTAAACATCTTCACTTCTCATAGTTTTTTTAAAGTACTTAACATGTTAGTTGTTCCAAGCATCTTGGAGAACTTGTCATATTTCTTCTTTTTTAAACTTCATCTGCCCCCCCCCCTGCCTGCATGATGCTGAGGTCAGGGTGCTGTGGGAGCTTCACCATCTGTTGCACAACTCCTTGTTGTTCTTGTGGCTCAAGATATTACTTTATGACTCAGGCATTATGTGATGGGGTCGTTAGGACTGAAACAACGCAAGTGGTTTTGCGCAATGAATAAGAATTTAAACTAAACAGTTTGTTCCATGTTTCATAGGATAAAAAACATTAGTGTGTGTGTGTGTGTGTGGGAGGACGAGTGCAATCAGTAGCTGTAAAACTCAATTTTCTTTAACTCTGCTACATTGCATTTTTTACCCTTGGACAACTGACTGTCAGAGGTGAAGTGTTTAACACTATTGCCTCAGAGGAAGTAACATGTTCGGACCTCCTGGTCAGTGGTCTTACTTTGTGGAGTTCTCGTCATGACTGTTGGTTTCTTCTGGCTTTCTAAACACACGCTTGTTGGGTCAGTTGCTTATTTTAAATTGGCAGTTGGTTGTCTGTCTAAGTGTGTGTGTGTGTGTGTGTGTGGGGGGGGGGGGGGGGGGGGGGGGGGGGGGGGTTGGATTGG